>JAEQBH010009045.1:0-126877 GCA_016808115.1 Tetrastigma voinierianum | reverse complement strand
TTCACACGCCTTCTTACACTTTTACAGGCTTTTATTGTTGGACACATATATATAACAAAAAATATCAGGTCTTTCACCTAAGGGGGTATCTATCCCCGCTTGCTATTACCCGACACATATTTTCATGTTTCTGCAACAGTGTGACTTTGTTGAACTTCAGTCAACAGTACCAACCCACTCATCAAATCACCAAGTATGGTGTTTGATCTCAATCATGCGCTTATACCCATGAAATGTGATGTCTCAGTGCATATGCAATGCATTATGCCATTTCATATCAATTTCATGTCTCATATGTAATGAATGTCATATAGACAATTTCAGCATACAATTTATCATGTATCATGGATAATTTCCAAACATTTAATCCAATTGCCAACATATTAAAACATATATATCAACAAAAAAAATCAAGTATGTTATCACAAAATCAAGCAATAACACTTTTAAAATAATCCCAATTTCGAGACCTCACAAGTCGGCCATAACGGACCACCAAAAACGGGGCTGTCGGTCCTAAAGCGGTAGTGAACAGTCCCGTTTAGGCCACCAGCGATCGTTAACAAACCGCAAAGCTTGATCCACGAAAATATGCTCGTCCAGTTTCAAAAATCAGGACACAATAAATAAACGACCCAGTGGGCGGTCGAAATGGACCATAGCAGGCGTAGAGTCGATTTGGGTGATTCAAAAGCCTACATCAAGTTCACCAATGTAGCTATAATTTACATGAAAGACCCGAGTCCGAAGTCCCTTGGTTTCTCTCCGGAAAATCAGTCCTAAAATCCGGCTAGTGTGCAAGATCAAAATAGGGTAGCATTCCCATTTTTCAAAATTCGGCCAAACATCCCCTTAGGGCAATTACAACCCCACAACCCTTATGGTGGAAAATAAACCAAAGTAGGAAGAATATCTACCTTTTAGAGTGTAGCCCTGGACACACTTCTTGAAATTAGATGAGTTAACAGGCCGTTTGAGCGTGATTTCACTATAAGTCTTTCTCTCCCTTTTTTCTCTTTCTCTCTCTCTTTCTTTCTTTCCTTTCTCTCCCTTTTCTTTTTCCTTCTCCTTTCCTTTCTGCTCCTCCCTTCCTTTACGAACTGGCCTCCCATTTTATTGGCATGTCCATTAGCATGCATGTGGACACATGGCTTGCCATGTGTCACACATGCATTGCCTTCATGCCTTCATGGCCATCTTTGCCCTTGCCATGCCTTGTGACTCATGGCTTGCCATGTGTCTGACACTGTTACCTGAAAAATGTGAAATTTTGAGTATGTCAGATCATGAGGGTGGCTTGGGTAACTAAGAAAGCGAAGTCGACGGTGAGATCGGTTTCGTCATCGAGATCTAGAAAAATTGAGGTTTTCAACTGTGTCGTAGCGACAAGTTCACGTGTTGCCACATTTTTGGAAAAGTTCAAACTTACCTAGGTTTTACAATTATATAAATCAATTTAAGAAGAGGTAAAAGCTAAGTAGACAAGAAGAGGGGAGCATTTCTACAGAAAGGGCTTGTCTTGACAAGCAAGGTGCTATAACTAGGGAGTAGTTATGCATTGGACCTAGGCACCTTTTAGAACTGTGCACTGCACTTTGCTTCAAAGTGGTAAAAACTAGTACAATTACAATGGATACAAAAAAAAATGTTACCACATGTTCTTAGGCTAATTGGGAGGTGTATAGAATGGAAAGTATGAAGAGGTTTTTTTCTATTTAAGAATTTCTAGAAATGAACCTGAGTTATAGCTCATCCTATTTTGCTTGATGTTGATGTATATTGTTTGTCTTTTTTTTTGGATGGTCATCTTTTATCCCAACGAGTTTTCCGTCCTGCTTGATTTTGTTGCCACTTGTGTGTATGATGTTTGACATTGATAGATTCATTTATATTTACAGTCATTATCCTTCGTAATAGCTTCAATATCCTCCATATTGGCATTAGTACATTTATATTTTTAAAGACTATTTGAACATTTGTTTCCCTGTTTCCATTTTGTAAGCTACTGTATTTTAAATGGATTTCCTGCTCATGTTTTTGGTTCCTAGGCTGTTGCTGGGCCAGCATTGCAGGGTACAAATCCTTATGGGCATCGTTATATTACGCATTCATTCTCCTCTAAAAAAGGTTTGCTTTGTAGTGCTTTCCAGTTTGTTCACTTCCTGCTCTTATAAGTTTATCGGAATAAAGTCATCTAGGCTTCACATGATACTTAACGTCAGACATCATTCACAGCGTCAAATAAAAGCATATCTCTCTGTGTCCCCTGTCAGCTGCTGTTTGTATACTCCTTGTATACCTCTCGGCATCTAGTGGGCTCTTACTGTTGTTTCAATATATCCTGCTTTTTACCCATAAAAAAAAAGAGTCAAATAAAAGCACAAGATGGTGAAGAGTGGATCATACTCATATAAGCATCAAAGCTGTTTCTGACTTATGGATCTAGAATTTTGAAAGCTGAAATCATGGAGGGTTATATTGCTGGATATTTGGGAAGTTGCTTGATGTAAATCATGTGTCCAAACTCGATTCACTTATATAAACATGAAAAAGGCACTATATCTTCTATTTAACATGAAAAAGCCAAGAACATTATATGTTGAAAATGAAGTAGTTAAATACATGATTTTGTAGAGGAACTCAACTAGTCAGATTGCATTTTATGGGGTGGTGGTGGTTGGTAGATCCACTAGGATGATGTGAACCACAATTGTGCAAATTTGTTCTCCCCAAGGTTTGTGGGATGATCGGTACAAAGTGTTTGTAAGTGTCAACTATGCCAACTAAGAAAAATACTATGTATGCATACACACGGGCAGGGAGAGAGATGTCTACACAAGCAACTTAAAGCAAGTTTTGATGTATTGTTATGTAGCCTTGGGAAAGAACATTAACATTGTAAATAAAGAAATTGCCTAATTCCTGCACAAAATTTTATCTGTTGATGGCTTTATAATTTATTTTAGATAATTGTTGATGTTTATGGTTTGTTCATACATTTTCAATTATCTAAACTGTAAGATGATGAGGAAGAGCAACTTGCTAGGAGGCTATCAAAGACTGGAACTCTGGTAATGGCTTGTTAGGTTAACATTTTTGGATCTTTACAAACAGAATTTAGGATACAATGGATGATTGTTTCTGATTTTTTTTCTTGAATAATGCAGTTTTTAATCATAGTGTCAATACCTTATTTCTCACTGAAATGGTTCGAGGTTTGATGTTGACACTCAAATACTTCTTTGACACACAAGTTACTGTAAGTGTTATTTTACAACCATTATAGCATTGATTGAGTTAAGCTACAATCTCAACGTTCTCTTGTTCTATGTAGATCAATTATCCATTTGAGAAAGGCCCCTTGAGCCCTCGTTTTCGGGGAGAACACGCACTTCGACGTTATCCTACTGGTGAGGAGCGCTGCATTGCCTGTAAACTCTGGCAGGCTATGCAGTTTTCCAATATCATCATTCTCTTGTTTGATTGGTGTGCAAGGAACCAAAACTTTCCAAAGATGTCTTGTCTTATTATCATAATGCTCTGGAATATACACTCATGTACGGGCAATGGTTGTATTATTCACACCTAATATAGGAAATGCTGATTAAATTGGAAACTGAACTGGCAAAGTTTCACAGAAGGTCTAAGATTTTGTGTGCTTTTAGAAATTTCTGGTATGTGGTTGTGTTAACGAATAATGGCTAGATATTTCTTGAAGCATTTACTTGTCTAATCCTCTTGCAATTGTTAATGCTTCAATTCTTGGTGGAAATATTCTGAAAAAGATGGTTTCTCAATACTGCCTTCATTGAGTAAAGCCTAGTTTAGCGGATACCTATTGTTCATACATGCCACAAAAGTGGATGATTTTGTTTTGTACTTGTGACCCCTTTCTTTGAACGGTTGATTAGATATATATTTTGTAAGGTATTTCAATATATTAATTAAATGGAACTGTAAAGAGAGTTGTTGACACCAATTCTCTTGTGCTCATGTTCATATCCTTATTTCTTGTTGCAACTCTTTCAGCCATTTGAGTGCCTCATATTAGTAACAGTTGTTGATCAGATATGCCCAGCTCAAGCAATCACTATTGAAGCTGAGGAGCCAGAAGATGGAAGTCGTAGAACGACCAGGTGATGGTCTTGCTTGGTGATGATCCTCTCTCACTTCTATCTCACTCTCTCACTCTGCTCGCTCACTTGGTTTTTAAATTCACAGATGCGACATTGACTTTGGCCAAGTGCACTGTAGTTCTGTCAAGGAGGCATGCCCTGTGGATGCCATTGTAGAAGATCCCAACTTTGAGTTCACTACTGAAACTCACGGGTTTGTAACCATCCTATTCCTACAAGATGATGCATTGCCCTGCATTTGGTTCCAAATAAATGAATTCTATCTTCCTGTACCATTGCAGGAGCTCCTGTATGATAAGGAGAAATTGCTCGAGAACGGTGATCGCTGGGAAACTGAGATTGCAGAGAACCTCAGATCTGAAAGCCTCTACCGCTGATAAATTTCAACCCCATGCACCTTTCTGACAGTTTTGTTTTTCTCCTTTTTCCATCCCATGAGATGATGTGAAAAATAAACATATCCTGTTTTACTTGCTCAAGTGATTTGAGTGGTTTTACTTGTTAGACAACTCTATTTCTCTGCATCGTTATTTAGATTGGAAACTAAGTTTTTAATTTGTATAATTTACAACATGAAGCCTTCTTAAATGAGCATGACAAACTGAGTTATGAGGATAGAAAGTTTAGACTCTCAAGCAACTATGTTGTTTTTTTCACATTTATTCACATATTATTTGTTCTGGATTCTGAACTTTTGGACTACCATTCCACTTGCTTTTTTACAGTTTGGGCCAGACCTCGAGGGAAGTGATCTAATTATGTTTTTGTGTGTTTCTGGTTTTATAATGGATAAAATTCGTATATCCCATACTAATTTGTATTATTTTTATATGGGGTAAATTAATGTTATAGTATGGGATATGGCAAATATTGGATATATCGAAATATTCATAAAAATATCGATAAACAAGCATAGATTAATAGATAAAAATATATAAAAATAATAAATAAATAAAAACTGCTTTCCAAATAAAACTAAAATATGTTAAATATTTGTAATGAAGGAGCACACACATGAAAATATAATAGATATTTATATTTAATAATCTCATGAAATTAAAAGTATATTAAATTATTTAAAATTGTTTTAAATAATATTAGTTAGTATTAGTTAATGTGATTGACGTTCAACTTTTAAAAATACGGGGATAAAGGGAAGGGTATAGGTTGAATCCAATGTGACAATTTACTATTGTTTCGATTGGAATTTGATAAACATCATGAGGCGTGTCGGAAATATAATATTTTGAATTAAACGATCTCCAAATCCCTTATAGTAAAGTGAACAATGGGCTACCAGTTCAACCTCAGTTTCTTGCTCTAGTCTAAGTGGAAAATATTTTGAAATTTTGAATGTATTGAAAGCCGAGAGAAAAACTATATGAATAAGCTGAAAAAGTAGTAAATCTAAATTTAAAAAGCCTAAGCGAAAATGGAATTATTGAAACGTGAAACTTTTAAAGCAAATAGTGGATAAAATAAAGCTATAAATATGGAATATTCTTTGATGAACCTCCGAAACTATAGAAAATGTTGAAATATTTATTAGTGTTGATTGATTGATTTTAGTTTGATCAGAAGTTAGTCTTCCTTTTATAGTTGATACGAACAACCTTCATCTCCATTTTCCAATAACTTCTCATACCACTAGGTCTTGTTGTCAAGTATTTATCCACTAACAACTTGTTCTCAGGAAATTATTTTTATGACTAATTACTCAGGTTTTGTCGTGTCATGATTTGGAGTTGGAGAAAAATTATAACCTAACTTTTGCTTTTTAAACAAGAAAGTCTACGCAATTATAGGTTAATAGCTTTTAAACAAATTGAAAATTTTCAAAAATATTATTGGATCCTTTCATGGGCATCAATCATGGATTTAAACTTTATTGGATTAGGTTACTTGGCAAAAAGATCAGTTTGAAGTTTGTATATATGATTAAACATTCCAACTACTGCTTTGAGCCAAATAATGATTCAAGGCGATTTTAGTGAAAAATTCATTTTAATGTCAAACCAATTACATTGTTATTAAAGTGTTTAAGCGGTAAAAAATATAAATACAAATATATATATATATATTTGTTTATTTGAATAATATAATAAATGTTTATATATTTGATAACTATAGATATGGGTAACAAGTAAATCACACAGGTTTTAGTTATAGAAATTTCTAAACGATATATATACAGTTGTTTTGTTCCTTTCTGATTATATGATTGGGCCTGGTCAGGTTGGAATGAATAACCCAAACCAATCAGTATTCCTAGATCAAGATCCATTTTTGTTCGGGTCTAATCCGTTTAGGTTGCGCAGCCTCCGCGAGTCGTAGGGCATGAACAGCAAATCAGAGTGTCCAGAGATAGAGACGGCGCCAAGTTAGAGAAAGAGATACAGAATGGCGGAAGAAGCCATTTTAGGTTATCTGGAGAAGAATGACGAGATCTCCGATTCAGGCGAATTCGCTTCCCAAACTAAAATCGACCACAACGAGATTTGAACGTCATCAAGAGCCTCCACGGCTTCCAGATAAATCATTCTTAGGTTTTCCACTCCGTTTTGTTTCAAAAAATTAATTCATGATAAGATTTTCAGTTTTGTTCTATTCTTCATCAGTACATGACCTCAGTGATTTTTTTTTTCTTGAATGTTTTGTACTTTTTTTTTTTTTTTTTTGGATATCAAGAGAAGAAAGTGGGTGCTTACTGATGAAGGCAATTTATATGCTGCTGCTGGCTCTGGAGTACGATTGTTCTTGGCCGTGCGCCCGAGGCATATGTCCCACGAAAGGAAGAGCTGCAGGTTTTTTAAAATAAACTTTGTCAAATTATTATTAAAAGATATGATTTTGGCATCAAATTTTGAAAACTCATGAATGATAAACATTTTGAAACTGAGCTACTTTGTTGGTTGTAACGAAATAGGCATTGAATGATGCAGAGGTTGACCCTTCGGTGCACAAGATAGGTTGTTCACAGGCCGCAAGAATAAATGGTTGGAGATGGGGAAAACAGCAAGTTTCCAGAAAGGTAATGCAGTTTTGCATGTGGTTGGTTTCCGGCTATCTTCTGTTGTCCACCTGATGGCTTTTTAGACGAGTTTTCCTCGGTGCATACTTAGATTCAATTTCTGTAGGTTCAACAAGTGGTGGACACAGTCAAAGATCTGCTTACACGGGTCCAAAATGAGGAGGTCAGTAACATTTCAATAGATTCATTATGTTAGTATCATAATAGTTCGGTCATGGACACTAATTTTTTTTTCTAGAGATCTGATACTCAATAGAAAATTCAATTTCATGCCCACTCAGGAGTAAACTGCACTGGTTTCCATTTTGGCTAGTTTAGTCAAATAGCAATGCTGGTTGTTTTTCTGTAAAAGATTCAAATATGGTTGAGGAAATGGATATTTGTAGTAGGATTCTGATAAGTATGTGCTGTAGTTATTGATAGCGAGTTCATAACTCTCCATTTTACTTTTTACGCTTTAGCTTCCCATATTGACCTCAGATGGTAGCATATATAGTGGGTTTATTTGATGCATGAGATAGTTGATGGCTTTTAATCATCCATCTTCTTTGTGAACCTGATTTGGTTTTATTTATTAAATTTGTTATGTGGATTCTTAGTTTACTTTTCATTTATTTCACTATTGCCAACTTTGTTTGTGATTGCAGGCAGTTAGCCAAGCTGACTGACGCTCTCAAACGAAGAAAGCTTGTTGCTCCACAGTAATTATCATGTTTATTTTATCTGTATTGTTGTAGTTATTATTTAAGGTATTTAAACTCTTTCTGGATGGAAATGACCATTGACTCTAGGGTTTAAATTTTATGGTGAGAGACCTTCCATGTGATCAATACCTAAAGCACAGGTGCACATTCTATTTTTATTTTTACAATTTATTTTCTTGTCTTTGTAGGACATGGAAGGTTACTCTTTGAGAAAAGGTCAAATTATGTTCCCAAGAGAAAGAAAGCTGCTACTGATTTGACTCGAGAAAACCTGCAAAGGTATGATATGTATCTGATATGGCTTTCTTGGGCGGAATGCAATTTCTTAATGTGGGGTAATCACTTGATGGGAATTTTGAGTTCATTGAATCTAAATGCGCCATTCTCTTCTTTTTCTTCGGAAAATGTTGTATCATACTTTCCTTGGACAATAATATATCATACTATTTTTCTTTATTACATTTTGAAAGTCAACAACTCTTTTTTTTTTGAGATAAAATTTTGTAACTAGCTCATTTTTGCAAAGATACTTATTTAATTTCAATGTCTCAAAGTTTTTGAAAATTTTAAGTTAGTTGTTTTTCTTTACCTAAGATCTAAATTTTGAAGTTCTAGTTAAGGAGGTTCCAATATAAAGCAATACTATCCGCTTTTACTTTAGTAGATAATCATTTGCATGCTCCTAGTTTTTATGCTCATTAATTAACTTTTGTTTCTGGCAAGCATCATGAATGTACTTTCATTTCATCCATTTTGTCTTCAACGTATTGTGGCTAATTGGGCACTTCATCATTTGGTTAATCACACTAACTGATTTGCTTTCTTTTATCTGATCCAATCAGATTCTCATTAATACTTTATGTATTCTATCTTGATGATAGTTCTATTTGGTCATTTTAAGGGGTGACTGGAAAGAACTAGAGTTTAAAGAGTATAATTTCAATGCCAAAGGTCAACCTACTGAAGGAGGCCATCTTCATCCATTGCTCAAGGTAAGCATATTATTTATTTTTTTACCTTTTGGCTATCTTATTGGCTCCAATTGATTTGATGATGAACCTTAGGGACGTTTGTTTTTACTTGCTTAATATTGAATATCTTTATTTGGTTGAATGCTAAATAAGACTTAATAGTATTAAGTAGTTTGTTTTTTTAATATTATATCTATTAAGTATTAATTTGTTTGTTTTTTATATCTTAAAATCGTCTTTAAATCTTAAATATATTAAAATAATAATTTAAGTGAGTACTTGTTTTATGCAACAATGATATAAATTTTTTTTATTTTTTTAAGAATAGAAATATTTGGTTTAAATACTATTAAGTAACTCAAAATTTGTAAAGCTAACCATGTCCATGCTTTTTTCTTGAAGAATGAATGACTCGTAAATGACAAAAATGCCCTTTGTTATTTCATGTATTTACATATATCTTTGAAAATAAATGGTTATTCTTACAAGGGTTAGATTTGTCAATTGAATGAAAGGGTTAGATTTTTAAAAATTTAGTTTTCAAAGTCTTTTCATCAAATCACCTTTATTACTATGATAAAATAAAAAAAATATTTATTATAACATATGCTTATATTTACTAAAAATTATGATAATTAATTTATTATTATCATTCTTATAAAAAATAATTACTTTATTTTATATAAATAAAATAGAATATATAAAATTAATAATTCAAAAAATAATAGATTGATGAAAACAAAAATTAAAATATTTTGTGTTTTTAAAATATTGAAATATTATTCTATGTGGATTTTAAATACTTTGTACAGATTTTAAAAGTATGACTTGTTCTAAATAAAAAACCAAATATTTTGGCATTTTCTATTCGAAGAAATTTTGCGATTTTCAGAAATAAGTTGTATAAAAAATGAAAAATAAACCGTCTAAAGTCTGAAAGCAATTTGCTTTCAGAAGCCATCAAAACAAACACCTCTTAGACTATTAGCAGATAACAGTTAACTACGGTATCAATACATAAGCAAAGATCTAAAAATATTACATAGATAGATGTATAGATTTTTTTTTAATATTACATAAATAGCCTTAGACTTTGTGTTTTTGTGGCCCTTTTTGGTTATTGTTTTCTCTTTGCTCATCATGTACATTTTTTCCTTTTATTACAGTTTTATTATCTATGAAAATAGATGTTTATCTTTTTCTATTACTTAATTAAGCTGCACGGAGTCAAAATGGCTTGAGATTTTTGTTCTCTATCTCCATCCCCCAACCATTCTAGATTCATTTATCATTTCATACATTTTACGAGAGCTTGCCTATACGCCATACATATAAGCTTCTTTAAAGTATCTTGGATGAAACAAGCTATAAGGGAATGTACAGTGTTCTGATGCAAGAGTTGTATTTTGGGGCTTCTTCTCTATGGTATACACTAATGGCAGGCAGAAAATTTGTCAGGAAACTGCGCACATGAGCGTCTTTCCCTCTTTTTCTTTGTATGTTTATCTAAATGTTACATGTACTTGCTAGAACTACTCCTTTAGCCAATAGTTTTTAAATATCTGTGATTCTGGTTGTGAAGTTATTATCATGAATCCAAAAAATAGTTTAAACCATTGTAGCTCTTTTTAAAAAAAAAAAAAAAAAAACAAGGATAAAGCCGCAAAGAGAAAACCTATTAAACTCCTAAGGAATAAAACCTTTAGGGGCTAAACACTATAACAAGAGACCCATGACAAGAAAAATGAACTGTGGTACTTTGAGTTCTGTGAGCATATCTTGCCTTGCCACCACACACAGAAAAATTAAGGGTTTTGATCTGTGTTTTATTGATCCCAGACAACCAAGGTGACCCATTTCTGGCAGCCAGTCTGAAGGAGAATTTTCCAGCTGTCAACTATCGCCCTCTAATCTAACCAACCGACTTCTGATACACCTCCTTGAAGCCTAGAAGACCATGGACTTACCTTTCTGTAGGGTAAAGCTAGCATCTTGCCGCATTGGCTACAATCCTCTTTTCAGACACTACCTCAGTTTAAAAACCTTTGGAGCATCTCCAGATTTTGCAACCGTTCCATTTTCGAATACCTTCCTATCCCCATTAGCCTGGACAGCTGGTGTTGATTCCTTAATCAAATCTGAGGCAACCTCCAATGGCTTCTGCACTTTTAGTTCCCCATTCTTCTCATGTCAGTGGACACCTTCCATACCTGTTTGTGAAACTGTTTTTGTTTGGCCTTTTCTCTGTTGTTTTCTGTAGAAGCCTCATAGAATGCAAAATCATCAAGATCGCAGTCCGCTGGAATGCTCCATTGCTCATGAATATTTGAGCATCTGAAGGCGCCTACAATAACTTCTGTGTGTCCCTACACTGTGGTAACGGGTTTGTTCTCATTGTTTTCTAGGGTGATGTGGCTAAAATGCCAATAATATTTGATCCATTCTTCGTATGCCCTTCACAGAGAAAGATCCATTCCATGTCTTGCCAGTCCTCCACATTCTTGTGAAAATCAAGCATGTATATCTCTGCAGGCCAACCAATTTGCCTTGTATTGACCAAGAAGAGGAAAACAGGACAACAGATTTCTCCTTGGCTTCCTGCGCTGCATCAAGCTCCTTGTTGCCATTTGGGTGCTGGTCCACATTATACTTGATGCTCTTGGACATCATCTTTACTATAAGACTTAATGAGAAAGAACTTGGCCTCAGTATTGTATTCAACAGGAAATCTGCACAGTTATTTACTGATCACAGTCAGGGAAACCACTAAATCTATCGACCTCATTAGATCCATTGGATTGAACATTCAGCCGCTGTGTGACCGGTTCCCAAGCTCCTTTTAGTTTAGGCTCTTGGCTCTTGGTCCCCTATTCAGCTCATTTCAACCCATGCATATTTTCGTTGCCACCCAACCAAAGCCAACACCTCGCCCCCCTGGGTTTTGTATTTGTTATCAAGAGCCAACCATGTCCCATTTGTCTGAATCATAAGCATGAGATCAAAACCTAGACCGGATCTAACTGTGTTTCCATACTGACCGCATATATCTCACGTTTGGATACATTCTATTCATAAATCCATGAGCTGCCATACCCAGACATTAGTCTTGGATGTTACCAGCCCATGAAATGAGAGATAACAGCCCAGAGATTCATAAAGCTGGAGCATTATTGGCATTTAGAAAGTGATAAGGTGATAGAGTGTAGAAAATGCTGTGGGCCAGGGCCATCTAACTCATGGGAGAGAGATCGTAGTCCATCAAGGCAAATCTCGGATCTTGATAACCTGATGCAGGAACCCCGCCTGCCTTTTTGTCATAGGAATCATTTGAATTAGGTGAGTGTTGGATAAGTTGGTTTGCAGTATGATCCCATTGCCTTCAGCCCACCCCTTACAGATATTAAATTTATGATGCTTGGTCCACATTCGAGGTTGTAAAGTCCACTAGTTGGGTAGGTGGCTGAAGTATGAGGCAGGGCACTGGTAGTGTTGAGACCCATGGCTGACCATCATGATCACAGGTTGGAACTGGGGAACCAGCTGGTGGATAGTGGGTTAAGGCGCATATTCTATCCATGGTGATACATGATGAATTATTATCCCAAAGCTCCTTGAACATCTCAACTCCCTCTGGATTCATATATCTCGAATTGTCTTCCCCTCATTTGTAGTTTCATCAGGTTCATAACCTCCATGATAATATGATGATTGATAATTAGGAACATAGCACATAGATGTATCCATAAGCTCCTGTAGTAAGGGGGTCACAGATCTCTCCTACAGGACTGGTTCTGACCATTTGCAGCATCACCCCATCAACAGCAAATTTGATTACCGAAAGGCTTCTGGTTGTTTCAGAAGTTTCCAAGGATTGGTTGAGAATCAGTGACGAATTTCTGAAGCAGCTCTGGCTTGATCCGCAGAGCAACAGCAGCCATGATGAGAATCAAGGTGGGGAGTTTTTGAGGAAGAGGAGAGTGAGGAGGGGGAACCCTAGGAAGAGAAGACAGGGAGGCCAGCTACCAAAGGTTTAGTTTTGGGGAGAGGATAAAAGTCACATTTGGGCTTCTTCTCTAGCAGGTATACACTATTGTGATCCATTAACTATGCATGGTTTAGAAGTATGGGAAAAATTATCGAGAAACTGCTTTATGATTTTTCCCTCTTTTCTTATGTTTATCTAAATGTTAGCTTTGTATGTTTATAGTAGGTGTCAATATAATAAATCAGTGAAGATCCTTTCAGCTTCATTGACTTCTCTCATATGATAAAATCCAGGAAGATCCTTTCAGCTTCCTTGGACTTATATGATAATTGAATATATCAAACTATATCCTATATATCTTGGGGACCTATTTGTGTATTAATCACGTACCCTAGTTTATGCGAATGAATGAAATCCGGGAGTTAGGATCAATCCCCTCCACCAAAATAAGTTTGGGAGTAACTATAGTAGAGTCGATATGATAAAATCCAGTGAAGATCCCTTTCAGCTTCATTGACTTCTCTCATACGATAAAATCCTGTGAAGACCCCTTTCAGCTTCCATGGACTTATCTCACATGATAGTTGAATATATCAAACTATGTCTATATATCTTGGAAGGAACCTATTTTGTGTTCATCCACATGCATCCTAGTTGTACATATGAATGAAATCTTAGCTTAAACTGAGTATTGAATTTACTTACTTTAATTTGACATTGTCTTTTCTTGTTTAAGTTAGCGTTTGTTATCGATATCTCTTCTCCCAATTCAGTTGTATTCTAGATGTTCTTTCTCATGCAGGATGATCTGTTTACCTGGTTCATCTGTATTGTTTTATCAATGTATTTTTCTCAACAACCCTTTCTGCATTGTTGTCTCTGATGCAGTTCGAGAGTGCCGACAAACAATTTTGTTGAAAGCAGGTAGGTGAAATGGCCAACTTCATTTTATAACCATTTGGTGCTTCCAGCAGTAGATAAAGCCTTGCAAGCTTGTAGCTTTCCTTTTATCCCTAATTAGTTATAGGCTAATGCCTTGCTGATGGAAATCAATGCCACTTTGGAACATGCTTCCTTTTTCTTCTCTCTCTCTCTCTCTCTCTCACTTATTTTCTTGTTTCCCCTTTCTCTCTATCTGTTTGTTTGTCTATCTGTCTATCTTTTCTTTTTTTTTTGGATTTATGCAAACATTATATAACAAATATTTTCAATGCACTGTATATTTGAAACACAGTTTCAAGCAAAATCTTTCCCAGGCTTGAAAAGGCTTCTATCTTTTTTTAAAATGTTTGAAATATTAAAAACAGTTCACAACTCTGAGTTAAGTCAGTGTCATGAAGAACCTATACGATATTTTATATATCGCTATCTCTCATAGACCCGAATAAAAAGGGAATGTGAGTGATCTATTTTACATAATTTGTTTCTTTCATAGTGTACCAAGAAAACAATGAGGTGGATCCCCAAGACATCTTATAAGAACCTACAGCGTTAACTAGAAATTGATTACTGTTAAAGAACATCAATTATGCATTTCCTGGAGTTTTGAATATTTAACCCTGTTTTAGCACTGGCCAATTTGTTTTCTCTTAGATAATCTCTTTGCGATGCTCCACCTTTCAGCTTCTGGAATTTTTGATGCCTTTGTTCCAGCATACAACAACACCCTGCTCGTGATTCATGATACCTTCTTCCTGCAAAGTCACATTCAGCGAATCTTAATCAGTGACTCTGCTATATTGTTTTTTGTTTTCTCTGTTTCCTGACGGTCTTTCAACATTTCATTGAAGCTCAGCTCCACTACAAGATGCTGCACTGAAGATTCGTGAGCAGGTGAAGGGTGTTCCATGAGCATGAGTGATTTATATGGATCCAGGGGTGTGTAATTTTCTTTTTCTCTCTTTTTGATTTTGATATTTGAATTTTCTATTCAGTACAAGAGGAGATTTTGCATCATATAGATATGGATACTGAATTGGAAAAAGGGAGGAAGCTAACAAGAACCTACTACGAACTCATACCACTGCTCTTTCATCAAGGATGCACTTTACACTTGCTAGCACAGTCTAATTGTGTTGATTTTTAATTTCCAGATCCACTTAGATGAGTTTCATACGCATACACCTCACAAAACAGATTTTATGATAACAAAATGAGTTTTTAGCTTAATTGCTTGTCATGGATCATTATCTTATTTAGCTTTCTCAAAAAACTTTGAACATGCATAGCTGATTCCCTTACGATCAGAAAAATCAGTAGAATCAAACTTACGACTGTTCTTGGACTTTTGTTGGCGAAGTTATTACCAATTTGGATACCACGGAGGTTGTATTATTGCTTATGTGAATGAAGCTTTCAAGTTTCAACGGTTTTGACGCTTGTGACATCATTTCATGGGAAGAGATTTAAGTTCATAAAGCGAAATTTACAGGATTCATGGAAAATTGCACACCTAACTGGTTGATTTGTTTTTAACCTGTGAAACGACATGAACTGTTTGAACTGTTATGTCAACCACCAGAACTCAAGCTGGTTGTAATGTGTGGTATTAGAGCCGATCCTCAACTAAGTATGTGGGTCAGCTGTAACATAAGTCTGAGATGTGTCATTGGGCCTTAATGGATGGTAAGTTCTAATGTTTCCACTCACAGGAAGTTCTTTGGGACTGCAGGACTGAGCTGAACCACTAGGATGATTTAGAAGCTGTTAAGCGACATGAAAGACAGCGGGTTGAAAGCAGCATGAAACACCTCAAGTGGCAAAAAGGGCTGGGGAGGTTAGTTAGGCCTTCAAGTTTTGATTAATGAGACAAAAATTTAACCACTCAGTTTTGATGAGACCATATTATGATCAGATGAGCATTTCACAATTACAGTTCTCTTTCTAGCTTTACCTTTTTCTATTCTTGAGTTTTGTGTCAGCCATTACTAGAAAGATATTGGTTTTTTATAGTCTATGGACTTCTGTTTTCTCCTCATTTTTCTGATTATGGGTTTTAGGTGATTGTTTCTCATGTTGATGAATTAATGTACTCTCTGCAGAAAACATTTTGCTCCCCTAAAGAAGTACTACTCATTGATCGTGTTTTCAGAAATGGCTATCAAGTGAGCTCATCTTGCAGAATTCATCAGATGGGAAGGTATTTATCCATGTACCTAAGACATCTATGGTGGCTCATGTGAGTGTTTGACTTGAATTTCATGTGGGATGGATTGCCATCAGTGAGGAAGATCTATAGGGTGGCCAAGGGTGTGGAGGATCTGAACAAGAATAGACTTATCATGAGAGGCTTGGGCAAAAACTTAATCTTCCCTGGCCAATTCATGTTTTTGGGCATGGAGCCCCAAGTACTTTTATGCTTTTTTTCGAATAAAGAGACTCAAGTTCTTGTTCTTATCAAATTCGTGCATGTCTGTTTCACTTTGTTAATATAAACAAACTTTGCAGCCATTATGACAAAAACAGTGACCCAATATTTTTTAGTGATGTAGTAAATTTGGTTTTGTATGTCTCAAATTATAATATTTACCTATTCAACAAAACTGATTTGTCAGAAATAATAATCAATTTACTATGTTTTTATGAATCATTCATCTATTCAAATTCCTGTTTCAGGCTGGTATCGATAGGCTTTACCACTTGTGATCTGATGGGTCTTAGGCGACTTCTTTTTCCGCGTTTAGGCTAATATGTTAACATTTTGTTGAGAACTGGGTTGGTTTATGTGTTTCAGCTTTTAATAAATTTGGAGCAATAGTTTTCTTTTTCCAAGTTCAAAATAATGAAGCTTGCAATTTTGTAAATTACAAGAGTTTTGTACTTTAAATGCGATGTTGGCGTTATGGAAGATCGTGGAATGTATGATGTTGAAGAATTTATACAACTCTCGGTGTAGTAAAGCCTTATTTATTCTTGCTTTCTAGGAATTTTCCAACCTGCGTTACAAGCCACACAACCATACACTGAACCCAGCATGGAAATCTTCGGGTAGTAGACCATGATTTTGCCTAAGTCGAGCTGGTGAGTTCCCTTTTGACTGGAACTCACTGCGCCAACCTTTATATTTATCAGTTACCATGAGAAAATTTGACAAATGGAGTCGAGATCGGGAATTCTGGCATGTTCAGACCTGAAATGTTGCTTCCTATATGGGACTCCCCGAAGATGTCCAGGTTATTGCATGGGCCTTTCATGAGAGTAAGTAAAGGATTTTGTTGTTGCATATTACCCCATTTGGCTTGGATTGCATTGTTAATCTGTTAGTAAAAACATTGTCATTATGTTAAATCAGTGTTGATATTAACCATGTTCTTGTTGATACCATGAAAATATTGACTTTGAAACAGATAACCAGGAAGTATTGTATGGTATTGATAACATTAGAGATCTCTTCGGTCACAAGGTAACAACACCTCCAGTTGTTTCCTAAACAACATATTATTATAAACCATGTATGACTAAAATTAATCCGATTGCATATTTTTATTTGTTTTGGGTGGATCTTGGACTCTTAGAAGAAATCCTATATGTCACTTGGAATCTGAGTACGGAGCATGCACTCATATATTATATTTATAAAAGAAAATGAAAAAAAAAACAACAAAATCTTCTATTGAGTTCATTCACATGTCCTAGTAACTCCACACAGTTTTGAGGGTATGCACATATTGCACCTTGTTTAAGATCGGCGTTTAGAACAGTACCCCAGAGTTGTTTGATGCTTCAGCTGGTATAGATTGGTTGTTTACTGTGTCTTTGCCCATTGCCCAACTATATGGTAGTGGGAGGGGACACTAATTTAAAACATGATTTTCTGTTTTATAGTATTTGTATTCTGTCTCAGATCTGATTACACAGCTGGAGGCCCCTTTGGGATGTAACCTGGAAAAGTGTTGAGACTTTTTTCTTTTTTTTGAGATGCTTATTCATTGCTTAAAAGTTGAATACAAACAGAATAGTAAATACAATAAGACTAACGCCAAAATGTGAAAGCCCTCGCTATAGTGTGAGCTATGACGTTAACGTCTCTTAACACTTAACAAATTTTGAAACCACTATGCTCATAAGTAATACAGGACAATGATGCTAGACCAAACTCCGAGAATATCTTGAACTCTACTTGCAATCACTTTAACTAAACCCTTTGCATCTAACTCCAAAAAGCACCTGAGAGAACCCCGCATTAGGTGTAGCCAACAAGACAAAGTTATTTTGACCTCCTTAACCGACCCCAAGCCATTAAAATAATTTTGACTCGCAGCAACAAATGAACCTGTATCATCCCGTAATATTATACCGACACCAATAGAATTACTATTTTGGAAAATGGTTCCATCAATGTTACATTTTAGCATTCTAGTAGGTGGACGTTGCTATACTGAAATATCCACAAATGAAGCAGTAGGAGAAGACGGAACGGCATTGCTGCATATAACCAGTCAAATATAGATAGTTCGCAGGAGAACAACTTTTGTTGATAGGATATGCTCACCTTTCCAGCTGCACATTTCTCTGATGCAAATACCTAATAACCGTGAAAAATTTATCGCAGTTCTCCCTCATTTTAGACTGCCACACTGGTTAAACAATCATTAAAGCATTCACAAGTTCTAGCATAGAAGTCAATCTTATCCAACAAATTTGATGCCACCCAACACTGTCTTGCAAATGAGCAGGTAACAAACACATGCCAACAGTTTTCTACATCGCTATCACACAACACGCAAGTTAACAGAACCACTACCCCTTTTGTTTGCAATCTACACCTCATAGGTAGAACATCCTTATAAGCTTTCCACAAGCAAAACTTAATTTTGGAAGGGACTTCTACAGCCTAAATCATGTTAGCATTGGAAGTTAAGGAGCACCAGTAACCTATATCCCAATTTCACGAAATAATGCCCATTTTTGCTGAAATGCCATAATAGACAATCACAGGACCAAATTGAGCTTAAAGAGAATAATGCACAAATAGCTCTAGCATCCCTTTCCCACAAACATATCTTTAAATCAAGCTTTGTCCATTCATACAATTAAGGTATCATCAAAATCTATGACTTAGTGTCCTGGGTCAACATGCAAGGGAGTAACAATACAATTACCCTCATCCTTCAGCCAAGGATCCCTAACACGAATGAACCTACTATGCCAAATTTTCATCTACAACCTCCCTCAACAATATTCTTGAACTCTGTAATGCTTCTACTCAAGTGAAGCTAGGATTATTTCCTAAGCTTGCCTTCAAAAAATCCCCCCTTGGGTAATATCTAGCTTTGTAAATACGAGAGATTAGGCATTGAGATTCAAAAGCAACTTCTAACCGTGTTTTCCAAGCATGGCCAAGTCAAACCATAGAAATCGCAGAGAGTCTAAAACCTCTGTATTCCTTCTTTACTATACATCCTCCCATTTCAACCAATTTATAACGCATATAACTTTCCTTGTTCATAACCCACAAAAATGAATTAATAAGTCTTTGAAGCTCCTCAAGCAAAGAAGGTGGCAAAAGAAAAACACGCATATAATATTGGGGTACTGCTTGAGCTACTGATTTTATAAACACATCTCTTTCAGCAATAGAAATACACACTTGTTGCCAACCTTGTAACTTCCTCCAAATTCGATCCTTCAAACAGCTAAAAACATGTTTTTTCCTTTTACTAATTAAGGACGGTAAACCTAGATACTTCCAAGTATCTAAAGATGAAGAAACCCCTAAAATACCCTTTAAAGTATCCTACAAGTCAGCATCCACATTGGTACTAAAGAAAATGCCCGATTTTTTAAAATTAATAGCTTGCCCAGAAGCAGACTCATAAGCAGTAAGGAACCCTTTCATCACATCACACTCTTCCATAGATGCACGAAAGAAAAGGAAGCAATCGTCAACAAAGAGAAGATGACTTACATATGGTGCCCCTCTACAAACCTTCACACCATACAACGAACTTGCCGCTTCAGCCTTCCGAATAAGAGCCGATAAGCCCTCAGCACAATCTTGTCGGAGTCCCCTTTTGGGAGTAATAGGACCAACTTGCTTCTCATTTACCAACACCGAATATTGAACCAAGGATGCACAAAACATTATCAGGTCAACCCAATCTTGTGCAAACCCCATCTTTAGCAAAATAGCCTTTAGAACCCCAAATCAATTCTATCACATGCTTTGGAAATGTCAATTTTCATTGTTACATAACCACTCTGTTGTTAGACTTCCTCTTCATGTAATACAAAGATTCAAAGTCATAAGACATTATCTCGATAAATGAGGTATTTTGGCAACGTTAAATATTAAAATTTCACTTTTAAAATTAAGGTTGAACGATCGTTTGACATATGCTTTCTCAAGTAATTATTATTTTTTTGTATTAGTTAAGTCATATGATGAAATTATTACCAAAAGTTTATATTTATAAACGGTAAAAGTAGGATCGGGAGATTGTGAATGCTTTTGAGAGGATCATAATCACTTTTTTTCAATATAAATTATGTATTTGATAAATTAAACAATTTTTTTAAAAGAATTAATGATATTTGCATAGTTATTAATTCTTTATCTTCTGAAGTTTTTATTTATTACTTATATATTATAAAAAATTGATTCAGAACATTTTTATTTTCTAATTCGATATTTAATTGATTTTTAATTGAAAGCCTTTGTATAGAAAACAAAAAAAAAAAAAAAAAGCTCATAAAAAAATGCTATTGATTGAAAATGTTTAATGAAAATCATTTTCTTTGGGGGATCCAAAATTATGATTGATAATCAAAAAAGGAAATTGATGTATTTTTAAAACATATTGGAAATTTTAAATCGTTTTCACTTATTTAAAAAAAAATAACAATAAAGTGTTGCATATTAGTAATATTTCATATTTGAAATAATTTCAAAAAATAAATACAAAAGAATTAATTTCAAAAAATGATTTAAAAAAAATATTACGATATAGTTTTGATTAAAGAAACAATTATATATATATATATATATATATATATATATATATATATATATATATTCAATAATAATATAGGTAAATATTGTGATTTGTCACGAACTGTCGTTCATACAGAAGGGTGACTCGATGCGACGATTCGCCTCAGCATCACGATTCGTAGATGCTTGATCACGCCATATTTATATGTCTACATCTTGGGATTGGTTTTGTCGTGCCTGGAAACGCGGAGAGTGACCAGCTGGCCCCAGTTTGTGCAAGGTTGGCTAAAACTCTTCTTCATAGTTATATCTCATATTAGCGACAAGCTCCCCAAACTTAACGGGGTCGACCTGCCTAAACTTTAAAGCAATCCACACGATTCACTTAGCCCACTTTTGAAGTCTTTCCTGCATCGATCCATTGAACCTTCGACATGTTTGATCCTCATTGAAAGCTCTTCATTACGATCACGGACTGTGATAAGTACGTAGCCTTCTCTCCCACCCAATATCTTGCACGCCCTTGTGCAAGGCACCTTTCACCAATCTCAACCTTCGAAGAATGATACTCCAAGGCCATTATCCGTTAAGATTAGTATTTGATAACCTTAGGCCAGAGGGCGCCCATCGCTTTGAAGCGTGGCATCATCCCAGCCTTGGAAGGCCCTCACTCAATTTGGCGCAGCAACCTCGCTCAACTTCCATCCTAATGGTGACCACTCTTACATGCCCCAGATAACAAACAACGCTTCATACGATCTGGAGGAACATCGTCGTAGGTCTGCCTCATTCGCATCTTCAATGACCATAGTGATACCACTTGTCACGGACTTACTTGTTCATGCAGTGGTGAGACCCCTAACGACGGTTTCAAATAGACACTTTCATGAGACCCAATCTATCACGCCTGGCCGATGCCTCTGTGGTTTTACCATTGCCCGCTCTGGACTCGTCGGGAAAGCGGTACCCCAGGCTAGACGAGTTTTTGCAGTTTGTCAAACCGCTTTTTCATAGTAAAGTCCCGGATGCGATAAGCTCGAAACTTAATCGGAGTAAGTCATGAAGCTGCCAAAAGCTTAGAAGTAGCGATCCAGCGCACGCCCCCTCTAGAATGCTCCCACACCATTACGCTCAAGCCCCGTCGACATACTTGATCATCATTAAAGACCCTTATCTATATCTAAACTTCCTCTCAGTGGATTTCTTATTATTTCTTTTTGTTTTTTTGTTATTAGTTTTTCTTTTTCCTCTTCCCTTTCTTCCACCTCGCCGATGCCAGCACTAGTCTAGGTCGTCCCAGCTCAGCCTCTAGCCTCTAGGTTTCACGCCATTATTTTTTCCTTTCTTCCTCAATTTTTACCAATATTCACCATAAATTTCGTCCAAACATCTTCACCTATATAGATTTAGTAGAGCTGGTAATTTGAGCCCGGCTCATTAGGTTAGTCCAACCAATTTGAAGTTAGGACCGGATTGGGCTCTAATATTATTGACCCGGCCCGATTGACCCGCTGGTTCAAACAAAACCTGATCGGGCTGGCCCTGTCACCCAGGACGGCGGTTTATAAATGGAAAAAAACCTTATTTACTCCAAGATTTCCAGTTTATCTAGTTTCCTTTTTATTGGCTTTTTGCTAAACCCCAGGCTACCGAGCTCTTCTCATTCTCAGTTCATGCCGAAGGCTCAGCCAACTCCTCGACGATCCCCAAGCATTTTTCTGTGTCTTCTCCTTCATCTGATCAGTGATACTCTTCCTCTATATTTGTTTTCCTCCAGAATCGTTTCCAGGTAAAAAAATCATCACTTTGCTTCAAATTCTTTTTCTCGTTTGATCTCTGTTTTTGTGAAACATAATTCTTAATCTTATAATGCTTTCATTTCTTTTTTCTGATGCTGGAAATGGAAGCGCTCACAAAGCTCGGCTTCATCTTTAAGGACGTGGACGAACCTAGAACAGAGGTTATGTTTGGTTTAAGATTTCTGCAGTAAAATTGATAGGGTGTTTCATGTTTATTTTTAAGTGTTGCCGACTTGCCGTGTTGCAGAATAAAAACAGGTTCATGTTTTTTCAGCTTCATGTTGCAGTAAAATAGAACAAAGCTCATCCTGTTCTTTGTTTTCAGAATAGAAATTCCAGTTTTTAAACAGGTTTCATGTTTTTGTTAGGGGATGTTTGGTTAGTGTTATTGAAAACAGGCTTCATGTTTTTAAGAACAGACAAAAAAGGAACCAAATTTGTTCTTGTTTTTTCAGAATAAAAACCAGTTTTTAAACAGGTTTCATATTTTTGTTAGGAAATGTTTGGTTAGTGTTATTGGAATCAGTTTTCATGTTTTTAAGAACAAAGGCAAACTTCCTGTTCTTGTTTTCAGGAGACAAAACCAGTATTTTAAACAATTTCTTGTTCTTAGAACAAAAAAAAGGAACCAAACTTGTTCTTGTTCTCCTGGTCTTGTTTTTTCAGAACAAAAACCAGTTTCTCAAGCGGGTTTCATGTTTTGTTGAGGAATGTTTGGTTAGTGTTATTGAAAACAGCAAAATAAGGCAAAATATCTTTTGTACCTCTTACATATTGCAGTTGAGGTCCTGAGTCCTGAAGAAGCAAGAAAGAAATTGTGATTGAGTGGGCAAGCAGGCTGTTAAGCTCTGATAGTATCAGATAAAACTGAAAATTTTAGTGCTGAAGACTTTAAATTACTGAATCTACAAAAGTGAAAATATTTAGGCCAAAATTGTTGATTTAAGTATAAAATTTTAAAGCCTTGACTGCTGAACGTTCTACATTCCACTTAGTTCAGTTAGCTTAAACTCTAATTGAAAATTTGGGGCTTGTTGGTGGTTTTTCCCCCTTCTAATCCATTGTGTTTCTGAATGCACTAAATGAAGCATTGAGGGTGTTGAATTGGAAACGGCACTGAAAATTTTGTGCAAAACTAGTAGTGCTGAAACTTTTAGTGATTTTATTTAAATGAAGTGAAAATGAAGGAAAATAACATTCAGATATAAAATTTTAAAGGCATATGCTGAGTTTAAGCTCCAATACTGAGAACTTCAGTTACTTTTTGGTTAAGTTTTGTTTTTTGAATGGGAGAAACACACACTGAATAAGAGGGCATCATTTGAATGATCTATCTATTTATTTATTTATTGATTTTCAGCACTGCATGGTGTCAAGCAGGATCATATTCTGTACATGATCCAGAAATATAACGTTGGTGAGACTAATCTATCTGAGTCAATTTATCAAAAACATGCCCTTGAGTAAATTGGTGTTCTCTATATTTTTAAAAATATTAACCAAACATGCCCTTAATTTTTCTCAATTCACATACCGTTTTTATCATCTATTAATATAACATAACTTTAAGCATTGGAAATACAAGTAAAATAAATGTAATGCCCCTTAACTTTTACTCAATTCCATACATTTCTTATCATCTATTAATATAATATAATAACATAACTTTAAGCATGGGAGGCTATTATTGAACACCTAGATCGTAACGGCTTAGATCAAGTGATTGAATCTGTTATAGTTTGTATTAATTGCTCAATTCCCTCAATTTCTATAATATTACTACTTAATTAATTTTTCTTTTTCTTCAAAAATAACGTAATAATCCTTTTGTATTTGGATGATTAACTTGACTCTTGATTTGAAAATTGAAATTCTGTTGTGCTTCCATTTATGAAATGATTGTTGGGAATCCTTGCCATTTGATCTGAAATTGAGTTTGAATTGAACCTTTAATCCATTTCAGTTGTGGTGTTGCTAGTCTGGTTGATGTTTAGTCTCTAGTTTTTCTTTTATTTTGGATGCGTTTGTTCATGCCAATGGCCCTAGGTTTTATGCAAGTCAATTGTATTCATTTATAAATTTTATGTTGCAGTTATGGATTTTGAATCTAATTGTGGGGATGTTGATGATGAATTGCAAATGTTTGAAAATACTCTTGAAACTAAGTCTTTGCTACTACTAATGTTTCACGTTGGTTGTGGTACTAATGATAGGATAGTCTACATTTGGTGCTAATGGTAAGATTAGTAGTGATGTTGGGAAAGTTGTTGCTTCTAAGGTTCGGAGTAATACCTTTGAGGTGTGGAATAATTATGAAAAGATTGGTGTAGTAGATGGTGTGGAAGCGTATTGCAAGAAGAAGTTGTGGGAGGCTTTATACTTGTAATTCAGATAATGGAACTACCCAATTTAAGACGTCATGTCCAAAAGTGTCATTTGATTCCTAAATACAATGATGTGGGTGCCATGTTGGTTGACCATTATGGGACGTTGAGGTCTCGGAAACTTGATTGTAAGGCTTATCGAGACGCATTCTCTAGATGTATTATAATGCATGATCTTCCATTTAGCAATGCTGAGTATGAAGGAGTTTGGGTAGTGAATAGAGTTTTGAATCCTGATTTCAAACCTATTAGTAGAAACACTGCTAAGGCTGATTTGTTGGAATGTCTTGGTGAAAAAACAAGCTATATTAGCTAATATTCTCGTGCAGAGTTTGTTTAACTTACGTGTAATGAATTTTGCTATAACTACTCAAGGCTATGGCGTGACTACTCATTATGTTGATAAATTGGAAGTTAAATAGTAAATTACTTGCATTTTGTGAGTTAGAGTCCACATACGGGGATTGAATTATTTGGAAGGTATTTGGAGTGGGTGGGAATAGATGAATATTTTCCTTGACTTTAGATAATGCCTCTTCTAATGATAGCATGCAAAATATTTTGAAAGAGGGCTTAATTGCAAAATGGCTTGTTATGCGTGATTTTTCATGTTAGATGTTGTGCACATATCTTGAATCTCATAGTTCAAGAAAGGTTGAAAGTAGCTAAAAGAGACTTTATATAAAATAAGAAAGTGTTAAATATGTAGAGAGCCGGAGGGGGAGGTTAAGGCAATTTCATAAATGTGTTGATAAAGTGCATTTAGAAGATATTGGTAGTTTCTTGAGGCTAGATGTGTCAACTAGATGGAGATACTACTTATGATGCTTGAAAGTGCTATTAAATCGTGGGTGCTTCAATAGTTTGACTTTTAATGATAGGATTATATGCTTTGTCCATCAGAAGAGTGGGAAAGAGCGGAGAAGATGTATTGCTTTCTTGGCCCTATTCTATCATATTACTAACTTGATATACGGATCATCTTACCCCAAAGTGTAAGCAAAAGAAAGCTTTAAATCTTTGAGTTGTGAAGGTCCCTTCTTCAAAAACAACACAATTCCTTCCCCTCCAAATAGTCCAAAAGAGACAAATGGGCACAACCATCTAAATTTTCTTCAGTTTCTTCCTAATTGGGGGTCTTGAGATTCCAAAAAGGGCAAGCAAAAAGCCCACTGATCACGAACTTCTTCACGCTGAAGCAATAGCGATCAATTCATAGCTTCACCACAAAGGGTGCATCTGTTAGCAAGATGTCTTCAGCTGATAATCTGATTTATTGTAAATCTAACTTCAATTATATGTGCTAGTCTTTTTTACAAATGCCCTTCCCCAACTCCAGTTACTTGCCAATGAGGTAACTAAGAGCACAAAGCAAGGAAAAAAAAGAAGTATAAAACATCCTCATGGATAAACTGCAATACCAAGATAAATAGATAAGAATATAGCAACCATGCATGCCATATTTCATATGCCATAGACAAGCCATGCATGCCAAAAAAAAAAAAAATCGAAAATCGCCAAGAAAAATCTGGATGAATATGATTCAGATATTTCTTGGTGATTTTCGATTTCCCACTAGTTTTGTGTCGATCTGTGAGTTGGGATGATCTGCAGTACGCTTACCATGATTCAGACTTGTTATCAATGCTGAAAATTAACTTCTAATGGGAGCTTTTGAAGTTTATTTCTGCTTTGATTTTTTTTTTTCTCTTTTGATGTGATTGAGCATTTGGAAATGCTTAGGGATGTGATTTTTTTAGGACATGCCGCGTCAAATTTGTTAGCGAGGGATTTCGTTTTGTTTTCATAATCTTCATGTACTGTTTGGTTCGTGTGAAAATTTTGGAGAGGGAAAAGAAAGGAAAATTTGGAGTTTTGTTTGCAAGAATTTGTGTAGGAACTTCATTAGCTGAATTTGTTAAAATAAAATGTATCTTATCTAGTAAGTTAAATGGTCAGTAGTTAAAATTATTTGTTGAAGTGGGAGATTTTGTTTTCTCTGTTCCAATCCAGCTAAGGTAATGTTTGTCTTGTTTGATCGTTTGGAGCAACCTAATAGAGCGCTATATCTCATACCTTCATATTTAAATTCTTTTCATTGGTCAAGAGGACTAGCATTCATTTTCGCACACTTCAGCTTAAGGTTTGCCTTAAGTTTCCTCGCTATGTCCAAACTATTCCCATTAGTATTCTTCTTGGATTCCCATGTTTCTGGAGGATTTGTTCTCTTTATTTTTGGCTTTCTATGAATCAAGGGTGAGCCCCTGTTGTATTTATGTGAGACTGTGGTCTAGGAAAACAACTTTCTGTTTTGGAAATTATATTAGGACAGAAAATGCCATTTCTTTATTTAGAAGATTGCTGTATCAATATTTTCCAACCTTCATGATTCTTCTTGCGATATCACTAATGCCATAACCCAGTGCAAGAGCTATTCTTGGTTTCTGGATGCAGTTGAGTGGACTCTGATACCTTAATAATTTTTACATGTTGGGCTGGATCTGGTGTATTCACACTTGATATGATTTTTGTTGTCAATTACTAATTGCTATTGGTTATTCATGAGCATTTCATAACAATGAATTGATTCTTGATCCTTGGAAATCTGTGTAGTTCAGGAGCAAACTACAAGATTTAGTGGATGATCCTTTGCTTTCTCATATAGTTTGGAGAAAATAATTCTTGAAATGCCAGAAAATTCTTAATATGTAATTAGCTTGTTCTGTTGTGATTTCATAAGTTGTCTTTGACTTATTTGAATAATATGTTGGGGTGGTTTCCTCATGTGAAATATGGCATGCATGGTTGGTGGCACTTTATCTATTTATCTTACATTACAGTTTATCCATGAGGATGTTTTATGCTTCTTTTTTTCCTTGCTTTGTGCTCTTAGTTGCCTCATTGGCAAGTAACTGGAGTTGGGGAAGGGCAATTGTAAAAAAGACTTGCACATATAGTTGAAGTTAGATTTACAATAAATCAGATTATCAGCTGAAGACATCTTGCTAACAGATGCACCCTTTGTGGTGAAGCTAAGAGAACATTAATCACTTATTGATTCAACGTAAGAAGGTTCATGACTTATGGGCTTTTTTGCTTGCCCTTTTTGGAATCTCAAGACCCCCAATTAGGAAGAGACTTTAGAAAATTTAGATGGTTGCGCCAATTTGTCTCTTTTGGACTATTTGGAGGGGAAGGAATTGTGCTGTTTTTGAAGAAGGGACCTTCACAAGTTTAAAGCTTTCTTTTGCTTACACTTTGTGGTCCTGAACAAAAGTGTTTCCAGATTTAGATTCGATATTCTGTGAATGATTTTTTGGTGATTTTAGGGGCTGTATAGGCTTTATTTTTGGGGATGGTAAGCTGTACAGGGTTTGGTGTACCCTGCTCTCTCTTTTGCTTTGTGTTTTTTTGTGCCTATTGTATACTCTCTCCACCAACCCACCCAACCCCCCCCCCCCCTCCTTTTCCATTTTTATACATTCTTTTGCTTACTGATAAAAAAAAGATTATAAGCCAAAGACATTCAGTTAGATTAAAACAAAGTTTGTAACAATTTCTTTGTCATTTCATACATTAACTCTGGTCCCCAAAACTGAAAACCTGGTTCAACTGGTAGTCAAATATGCTTTTTTCTGTGGAGTGGCTTTTACAAGAATTCGACTCTTGACTATGAGTGCCAGGAGTTTCTTTTCAGGTTGTTTATCTCATTCAGGCTGAGTGAATATGACTCTGTTTGCAAGAATGAATATCAAGGAAGCGGTCACAAACCACACCCTGTTGCAGAAGTGCCAGTGATTACCAAGTGACGCTCTATAGAGATGATACCTGCAAACTTCATGAGAGCATTAGCTTGCAAGTGTCTAATAATATTTTTACTCTACTGGATTTAGATGTCTCTGGAGAAGGATTGAGTTTAATGTTCATGCGATGGGCCACCAAAAAGACAGCAGGATCAACAAAGAATGGAAGGGACTCCAAACCCAAGAATCTTGGGGTTAAGAATTTGGTGGAGAGGTTGGTGTTGGTTACTTACAATGAAAGCCATGATGACCAATAACCTTTGCTCTTCACTAACCAAAAAATTCTGTTGTGCAGAGAGTGATACCTGGGAACATAATAGTTCGTCAACGTGGTACCCGTTTCCATCCAGGAAACTATGTCGGAATTGGGAAGGATCACACCTTATATGCTCTGAAAGAAGGTTGCGTTAAGTTTGAGAAGCACAAGCTCAGTGGAAGGAAATGGGTGCATGTTGAACCCAAAGAGGGGCATACACTTCACCCTGTCTATGCAGATGCTGCTGCTCCTAGGCTCAAGACAACTGTTTAAGTTTCTTCATTCCATTAAATGTTTTGGATATTAGATGCATCAGTTGGGAATAAGTTTTCAAGTTGCTTTTCCGATTTTGCCAGGTAATTAACAAATAGCCCTCATTTTTTTTCTGATTCTGCCTCTTAGAGATCAAATGTATCACTTGTTCTGTTTCTCTTTTATATAATAAACATTTTGCAGATTATAAGTAGCTGAAAATACAGAGAGTTGCACCAGAATATTGTGTTTCTTTGTTGGTTTATGAGAGTTTTACTTACAAAATGACTATTGGGTTGCCGCAGTTATTAAGTTTGGGAGAGGGATAATCTCCCTCCACTGCCATTGTAAAGGTGTCTGGGAGGGATTTCTGTTCTTTTGAAAGTAGTAGCCCTCCCTCCTCACTGTTTTCTCGTGGTTTTGAAGGATCAGGAGGAAGACTACCAGTCAACCACTTAGCGTATTTGACAACAGTGATGAGATGGTTGGTTCTTGGCATTGGCAGGGCCACAAATGTTTCACCGTCTCCTATGGATTTGGAGATCACTGGGGTTGGAAGTTTCCATTCTGGGTTGGGTTAGAAGTTGGTAAAGAGGAAGTTAATTTGGGGACTACGTTGAGATTTAAGATTTAATATGCAAAATCCTGATAATTTCTTCTTTCTCTCTTTCCTCTTTCCTCTTTCCTCTTTCCTCTTCTCTCTTTGCTCGCTCGTCAGTTATTTCTTCCTCAAAGTTGGTGTAGCGGAGAGGGAGAGTGAGAGGGGAGGGTTACTTTATTAATTTATATTAAGGGAATACCGGGGGGGGGGGGATGGTAATGTGGAAGCGATGAGGAACTAAAATATTCCTCAAGAGTTAATCTGAAGAAAAGCTTGGAGGAGCCTCATTTGTGGAAGAACTAAGCTGGTTTTGTGCCTATAAAGCAATCAGTTGTTTGACAATCAGGGGAAACAACCAAGGAGTCAGCCCTGTGCCAAGGAGTCGTTGGTTGTTTGGGAACCAGAGAGTGCGTCAGTGTCACCCATGGCCATGACACCAGATTCAAATCTTGTACGCCTTTCCACTGCAGCTTCAACCCTTTTAGCAAACTCTTCATCAGAGCTTGCTAACATGTACCGGAGTTTAAAATTTACCCGCTTCTCCACAACAGCCCTGTGCCTTGGAACTATTCGATCATCTAAAGAATAGCTGAAAAACCTGCAAATAGGAGGGTCAGAGAATAAGGGATCATCATCATCTAAAGGGCAAACGCAGAGATTAAATTGGATAAAAGGCAAGTCGCAGTATTTCTCATTTCAGTTTCTTGCTTCATTCTTGTAGGCAAAATTTAATTGCATTAAACAGATAAAAAATTGTTAAAGCATAAAATTCTTTCTACATTGAAGGCTTATTAAAAGTCTATCAGCTCATTTCCAAATGTTGGACAGCATACATGTAATTAAGCCTTCCTATGAAGCCTGAAAACTAATCTGATTTTTAAGCTTCAAAGGAACCTAGGTCGTCAAATTTTACCTTGGAAACTCAATGGATAGCTAAGGGCGGACCATGGTTCTACGCAAAATAACGGTATTTGGGACGGAGGACATCTATATTGTAGCGCAGTAGCATGGGAAAATCAGCTATCTCTCCCCCAGTATTCCAAGAGGGTATTCAAGTGAGAGAAAGTACTTTACGTTAACCTCAGCTTATGCAATACTGCATCAGAGCTCTGGTCAGCGCTATTACCTTTGCAATATCTTTCCGACTCAGCTTTAGTCATCAAGAATATGACCTATGTGACATTCAGAACTTAGACAGATATTAAATGTTCATATTTTAAGTCAATACAGTTTTCCTAGTGATTAATTTTGCAAGGGAAGAAAAGTTGCAATTTTATGCAATGGTATCACATTTTTTTAAAATGTCAACAGAAATTATCAATATAATCTCCAGCTTTAGTCATCAAGAATATGACCTATGTGACATTCAGAACGTAGACAGATATTGAATGTTCATAAAGTCATTTAGGTCAATACAATTTTGCTAAGAGTTTATTCTTCTGGGAGTGAAAGTTCTTTTTTTTTGGATAGATTTGCAGGGTACCGAGAGGGACAGTTTTTGCACAAAGGTGCCACAATTTTATTTTTAATGTTGACAGAAATTATCAATAGGAATCTCCTTCCAGTCAAATGTTGTTAGATAATTCCGTTTGAGACAGTTTTCTTTAAACATAGTGGGCATCAATCTAGTTCAATAAATTATACAATATTTCAACAGACATCTAACTACCTAACATCATTGCGCTAACTCACAATGTGATTCCGTGGAATGCAGTTATAGAAAGATGGCATGAAAAACAAATATCAGATTAGGAGTACATCAAAAAGAAACAAAAGCAAAATTAAATTGTTATAGTTTGTTCTCACTGCATTGAACCCAAGTAAACAAGAATATCTACTTGTTCCTTTCTCCAGTGATAAACTGAGTGACAAAAAATAAAGAACCTAAAAGTGCAATTCAGTTAAATTAAAGAATTTCCATCACAGATTTAATAGTTTGTTAGATGAATCTTTCATTTTTCCTACCATGTTATTTGAAGATTATCTAATCAGAAGTTTTTGAAGAAATAACATTGTATGCTGGGTAAAATTACGCTGTGAAAGGAGAAATGAAAGCACAAACCACTGGACGGATTTTCTTGTAGAGGCTGTTAGTAATGGAGGAAACTTGGCAAGCATGTTACCAATGGCATAATCTCGAATGCTATGTCCTGAAAAACACGTACCTTCAAAGAAAAACAAATATGTCTTAATAAACCTTTCTGGAACTTAAAGTCACTCAGTTGACCCTAGTTATACGCACATTACTTTACCTTGGTACAATGGTTTTCTCCTAAATCCCAACACAAAAACCATTGGTTTGATGATAAGCATTCTCCTCTATACCATCTCGGCCAGCCCAAGGTAGTACAGATACCCAACAAGAGGCTTCCATCTTTCTTCAATGCTACACCCATAAATTTGTGGCTTAAATGCAAATGTCTCTACTTCTTCATGATTGAGACCAAACTCCTTCAGATAAATATGCCTAGATGAAACCAAGAGAAGCATGTCATCATAAGTCTGAAATAGACTGATTACTCCTAACTACATCCTTAAACAAACCGTAGATCATGTAGATGGGTGCCCAAAGAAAACAAGCTTCAATCAAGAAAACCTACCACTGCATTCTCTGTTTCTAAAACTAATTGAAGCAATGCATTATAATAAGTTAATGGAACTTGAAATAATTCCATTAGTAATGATACAAAGTCAATTTCCTTTACATTGAAAAAGATTAAGATATTTGTTTCATCAAACCATCAATTGCTATACACAGTAGACCAGAGTTGTTTCGCAAACCAATTAGTCAAATGCAGCGCATTTCATCTCTTCCAAGTAAAACAACCAAGTACCTTAGGATAGTAAAGACCATAGTGTAAATCCTTTATAATTCATACCCATATCAAGTAAAACCTACGAGTTTCCACTTCCTCAATGTTGTAAGACACAATTGGGGGCATCGGCTATCATCACGGCACCCATCCAATCTCTCCATGCCCCATTGTTCTCTAGATGCGAACAATCTCATCCAATTCTTCTGTGGCGCTCCAAAATATCACTCTTTGCTCATGATCCACAAAACCAAAAAATTCCCCTTCACATGAATTGTCTTCAACCACTCAACAAGTAGTTTTATATCAAAACTTTCCCTGGCAGCTGTATTAAGCTTTCCAGTCGTGGATGCTGAGAGTGAATTGTGTTTCAACCACCTGCATTATTCAACCATTGCAATTGAGATAATAGGTCTAACATTTCTCCTCCATTCATAAGTCATAGAGAGAAGTTTGGGATTCCAAATTATTCGCAACGAATAAAATTCGAGTCTGTGATCTCGATCCACATCAATTCCACAAAGGGTGAAATGGTGCCCAGTTTAAGAAGTTTTCCCACCTATCGGGCGGTTTTTGGGTTGGGCTCTGGCATTGGACTTGAGGTCTATCATTAGTGCTTTCATTGAGAGGCGGTCACCCAGCGAGTCTTTATCGAAGAAAATGGAAAGTGCAGACTGCCGATGCCCCAGGTGGGTCAGTGAATGCTATCTTAGTGTGAGTCATCCGGAGTGAATGTCGTTATCTTTATCGAGGTGTGAGACAATGCGATCATCGGTTCCACACAAGAGTGTGGATGGTACTTAAGCTTGAGAGGTTCTTACACCTATCAGGCCGGTCTTATGGAATGGTACACAAGAGTGGGATCGTACCATTCTATACCCCTTGAGAAGCCGGACGTCCGCAAACGGCATTTGCTTTGGGTGGCTCACATTCTAGATAGCATTTACTCCGGACCCACCTTTGGGGCACCGGATAGCCGCTGCAGTGGCATACTCGCAACCCAAGTCTTGTCTCTGAAAGAAGAGAAAGCCTTGGGTGATGGGCGCCCGAAATTTGGTGGAGGAACCCAACCCGAGACCCGAGGGCATTAGGTGGGAGAGGCCTCAAGCTTAAGTACCAATCCACTCTTGTAGGGGAACCTTAGATGAAAGATCGTATCATCTGCGTAGAATATATCACCAACACTTCTAGGAGGAGAAAAAGAAAAACATTCAAGGGGAAAAGAAAAAAAGGCCTCAAGCGACAAATGCGGGACCAATAAAGAGTGCGGAGTAAAGAGAATTTAAAGACAAAAATAAAAACAGTATATTCTCATTCAACAATTCTTTGGCATAATTCAAGCATTTTGGAATAGTACAATAATCAGTTGGAACGTTCGAGTATTCGGAATTCGTTTTACGTTCATTCAAGAAAACAGAATTCCTAATAAATTTGAGAAATCTGTCATAAGCACAGCAACACAATATAATATTACATAAACTAACAAACAACTCCAAATCACCAGTCACCACCACCAGAATTCAATCAAAGAACGGAATATTACCAACGGTTTATCCATTGTACCTGATGAGTGGCACCACATTAGAGTCCTGTATGACAGTTTTGGCCCGCGCATTAAACGTTGAATGGGAGAATTCAGGCAACCCTTCGCAAAACCGCTTCCAATCATGACATAGTCAATAAAATCAGGCAACCTAGACGCCAGATTATTGGAGTAAGTGATCCCAAACTTGCCCTTCTGCATAGCTTCCTTGAAAATCTCCACCGTTACATTCCGGCGAATCTCTAGAGCCCGCATAATCATCTCGTCATCGCCTTCATCATTCTCCGTCGAAGATATTAGCCAGAGGCTTCGAGGTCTCGGATTGCGACGGCTGAATGTAGATGGAGCCGGAAATTGTGGCGTTCTTTGTCTGAGAGACATTTCTAAAATCGCAACTTCTCTTCTTCTGGTACTGCTTCCTGATGCAGTTGATTTGCATTTTCCGAACGGTGGAGGACGAGAGCGATGGACTTGGCGTTGTGTTTTCGTAGAGTATCTTCTGAGATTGCGGTGTCCGGAGGTTGAACAGGTTCTTGTTGGCCGGTGAGACGGCGGAGAGGCGGATGTATTGGAGAGGGAGGTGGCGGAGGAAGAGGGGTGGAGAACGGTGGCGAAATTAGAGTTTCCGGCAGAGGGAGGAGACGAGAATGGTTGGGAGTGAGTGATGGGAGTGTGGAAAGGAAAGCATCTTTAGCAAGCTCAGAAATGGATTAGACTCTGCTACAACAGGCGCCTAACTCATGGGGGTCAATCCCTCAAACGGCGTCGTATTCTTTCAAAATGACGTCGTTTTTTTACCTTTGATAGGAAAAAAGTGAAAATGCTACCAAATATTTGAGTTTAAAACCCAAAACATCCAAATCAAATGAGCCTAAATTTGTTGATCTAAAATTTTATATGTTTTTTTTTGAAAATAATCAATTTTCAACGAAATGTCTTCTTCAATCCATATATTTATATTGTCTTAAAAGATAAGGTTATTTGTTCAAAGAAAATAAGAAATTTGTTATCAAATCAAGTCAAATTAATGAAAATTTATATTTTCAAAATTGAGTTTTAAAATGGCTTTTCATCAAATCATAAAATATATAAAGAGTCAGTTTGTTCTGTTTTTTTAAATGTTCTTTGTTAACAGTTTATGAAAATACAAAAAAGCATAATTTTGGTGTTTTTCGAATTCTGTGTTTTTAGAACGAGACTGGAGGGAAAACGCCGTCGTTTCATAGCTTCGTTTACATTCTAATATATTAAATCTAGTCAGAAATACAAACAAATGGTCCCATGGTCTAGTGGTCAGGACATTGGACTCTGAATCCAGTAACCCGAGTTCAAATCTCGGTGGGACCTTTTTTACTTCCATTTTCTTTCTCTTTTCATGGTTTCTTTTGAATCTTCTCAGTTTGATTTTCATTTTCCCCGTAACTGAAAATGTGGACTTCATTAGCATTTTCAGAACAAATTCTACACAGCCTTTTTTTTCTTCCATTTTCAACTTTCTCTTTCATAGTTTCTTTTGAATTCTCAGTTTAGGTTTCATTATTTTCAGAACAAAAAAATTCTCCACAGCCTTTTTTTTTCTTCCATTTTCTTTCTCTTTCATATTTTCTTTGAATCTTCTCAGTTTAGGTTTGTTTTTCTGCCCCATTAACTGAAAATGCGGATTTCACTAGCATTTCAAGAACAAGTCTGCACAGAATCAAGGCCCTTAGGTTTGACCCAATTCTATGATTATCAAACTGGCAAATAATATAACCATAGCAATTCTAAATCTTAGGAGCCCCAGTTTTTAACCTTTTGGCCTGTCTCCTTATGTTTGGATGCTATTTGGCAGTTGGATATTTATGAAATTTTTTACAAAATCAAAACTCTCAGTATCATGTGTTCAGTAGAAAGGGTTTAGAGAGGCTGAGGCAAAGCCAAATCCTGTATGGGAATGAAGAAGAACAAACTAGAACATAATTATCATCTTCAAATTTAAACAATTATAGAACTTTATGATATTTGACACATTTAGAGGTGGTATGAATCTTCTTCTGTCTTTCCTTTCTGAAGAATAACAAAAATGAAAATCTGATTCCACCAAGATAAGGCCCCCAATTACAATTTACATTCCACAAGGACTAGAAACAAAGATCAATTACAGATAAAGAAAAAAAATCAGGGAAAAGAAACAAAAAAAAAAAAACAAATAGAGCCACAACTGCCAGAGACAACCTTCTCTCCATAGATTCTCTTTCAAGACTGGCCATTCCACAACTAAAACTACTGTCCTGAAGGTAACAATAGCTTCCTTCAATGTCCCAATATGCAGAGACCCCCTTTGAAGGGCTGTTCACCTTTTAAACACCCCCATGCTTAGAACAAAAATGGATTCAAACCCCAAAACTCCAAGAAAACAATGAGTGTTTTGGAGTTGAGGTAGGGCACTCAAATGGGGCGCCTGCTGTGTGTGTAAAAATTAGAACAATCAACTGCTCTGCTCTGCTCTGCTAGTTCTCGTCGTGTCTCTCTATGTTTTGCATGCTAGAAGGTTCTGGGAATACCTCCTTGGAATGTCTTCTTTGGGAGGAGGAATGATCGCCCCCGCCATTTTGGCCACTTCCTTGAGAACCTGTGGTTCCTGACTGTTTAAAGCTACTGGTTCCTTCAATTCTATGGGTGGAGGCTGTTACTGGATTGGTTGCCACATCCAATGAGCTATGGCGCCAGCTACCAAATAGAGCAGCATTCCAAGACCCTCTAGAAGATGTTGTTTTAAGCCTTGCAGAACTTGAATTTTCTTCCATTACCACCTTCAGAGGGTTTTCCAAAGCTTTAAGAATGTATCTCATGAGAGGCCGCCTGGAAACATTGGGATTGAGGCAAGATCTGGCAACAATGGCCATGGCCCATACTTCCTCTAACAGATCCTCGTCTATGATCAAAGAAGGGTCTACGATCTTTTGTACAAGTTCCTTGTCGTATATACTGATGCAAGGTAGCATCTGATCTAACCATTCCTTCACCTGGGCATCATTGGACGCGCTAATTCCCAGCTTACCTGTTACTAGCTCAAGTAGCACCTTCCCGAAGCAGTAAACATCATAGGCACATATTGCTGTTGGTGAACCTGATTTGTTTCCCAAATATAGGAGAAAAAGAAAGAATATTAAGATATAGCATTTAGATTAAAATGATTTTGAATAATACAATGTGATCCCTGAATGTAAATTTTGTATCACGAGGTGGCAAGTAGGAACAAGAAATGGAGAAAGAGAAAAAAATAATGGCGATTTTTTTAGTCAGTTCAACCAAATGGACAGAAAGAAAGAGTTTCACATCTATCACTGCTTACTTTGGTAGGACACTAATCAGCATGTGAGAAGAACGATCACAAGACCATGGGAACCACCTCCTGTGTGGATCTAGATATCTTGGAGGGACACCTCTGGCAAGATTTTCCACAGAAAATGACATTTCAGGCTACGGGGAATCCAGGTATCAGAATTGTATGATAATGAAAAATGAATAGATACAAACAGAATACCAGTCCAAGTTTAGGCTAGAAAGTATGATAAACCTTAGAAAAGCATATGGATTCTACTACTTTGCTATCAATAAATAGCAGACAAAATAATTGTCATCTAAAGTTTTAAAAGGCAATAGTACGTACCAGAGGCCTTGTTCAGATGTCTGCAAATTGTCAAAGGAAAACTCTTGAATGACTCAAGGTTAATTATGTGGAACACAGCAAGCTATGCATCATGGTCTAAATCTACTTACTATGCAATTCTAATATTATTGCACAATAAAATATTCAGTTTTCAACGGTTAGTGAGTTGGAACCATTCTGTATTGGAACATTAATCATGGATTTCTTTGTATGGAAAAATAGCCAAAGACACAGACTCACTTTAGGTTGTGAAAATTGCCCCTTTGCTTGTAAAGATTGGACATATTCCTTTTACAATAAAATTTAACATGTTAATAGACTCCACTAGGATCACATTAATCATACCACCTTCCACAACTAAAGATGAATTAAGAGTGAAGAAATCGTACTAATCACATTTGATGAGCATCCCTTCCTGAGAGCAAGCCTCACTCAGGCTTCGCGCTAAATTTATCGTCCAAGCAGTATACTGCTTGTGAACCTCTCAACCACAAAAAGAGATGTTATTTGTTGTACCTAAACATAAATTGTTCTAAAAACTTAAACTTACAACAACTAATAATTAAGATCAAGTGTAAAAATGAAGTACCTTGACACACATGATCCAAACAAACTCGAGACTACCAGAGGTACAGTCCAACTAAAATTGTTTTCTCATTTCCCTAGCCAATAAACTTGGTGTCAACCTGGAACCTCACAATTTAAGGTCCCAATGAGGCATGAAACAATCCCTCTGACCCATCACAGCACTCCATTTTTATCACTACATGCTCTGTGAACCTAACATCAAGCAGGAGTCATTGAGCATAGATCAATGTTCTATTTTAAACAATGTGATTCAGTAAACTGTGTAATTATTTGAGAAATAGGTGTAGGCTGATTTTTGTGGCCAAGTCCATTTAATAAAAAGCAGACAAAACAAAACTTAATAGAGAAAAGAATGAGAAGTTAAGAAGGAAAAGCTATTCTACCTAGGTGAGAAGAAAAAACAAAAGAAAAGAAAGGAAATAGCTATAGAAGAAGTGAAGAACCCAAATAAACTCAAACAGAAAAGCAAGCAAGAAAAATCTGAAAGCAAACAAAAATCCTTATATGTTCCTTCAAAGCCAAGTTTTGGGTTTTACTGTTAGTTCCCCATTAACTTAATCAAATTTTAGGTCTAGGACAGAGGAGAGGTCCAATAATCACAAACCCCCAGCCCAAGGTGGTCTCCTTCATCCATCATGTGCCCCTAGAACCACCCTCCACCAGAAAAATTAATTCCCCTTCTAAGAAGTTCTTGAAACTATTCCAAAAGGGTTGAATTTCTCTTCTTTCATGGTAAGTTCCTAACCTTATGACTTAAGAGAGAAGCCACACACAGCATTCCTTAAGCATCCATAAATTTGCCATTGATGCCCAACCAACCCACCCAGCAAAGGTGCAACTCAATCAGAGGTAACTGCTCCCATCACTGAGTTATTGATCTCAGTGAGGAGACATCACCTAGTTCAAGGCCTACTTTGAGAAGCGAGATTATGTGAAATACAATTAAAGATTAAATGGCATTTGATACCATGATTCAATTGCCAGCTACTGAAGATTTATTTTTTTAATAACTAAACTATTTTCACGGCAAAATTGCAAATTTGGTGAGAAGTTCAAGCAAACCTGCTAACTTTCTGATGAACATTAGATGATATTGTTGAAATAAATATCACCAAAGCGGTTATATGGATGCAAGAATAGCAAATTCAGACATTCCCATTACTTAAGCATTCAGCAGTTTTTAGGAAATTGATTGAACTTCACTTCACATTAGTCAGGCTCTAGAAGATGCTCGCAATTTTGAAAGATAAAAATGAAAAGAAATTTGAAGGTAAAAAATTATACCCTAACAACTTACATTGCAGAGGGCGAGTAAATGTAGAAGAAATCAATTATAATAATAAAATGACACATCAAAAGGGATGGAAACAACAAAATATAGGAGGAAGAAAGTTATGATATACCTGTGCACAATGGGAGGATTACATTCGTGATGCAGATAAGATAAAGCCTCTGCAGCTCCAATTGCAATTTTCAATCTCGTTATCCAATCCAAGGACTGTAAACCATCATCCTCTGAACTGCTTTTTCTGTACAAGAAATTTGACAAGTCCACATTAGCATATATTTGTAAACAGGAACTTCTCATTATATCATTCTCAAGCACTGTCAAGAGGGGACAAATCTTGCATGTGAAACCTTGCTGAAAAAATCTAACTCTAATAAGTATGCTTCTTTCTTGATCGAGCTCAAGTCAATTCTTTTGATGACTACACGAACCCCACCTTCCAACGTACCCCAATAGAGATCCCCAGAGTGTCCATGTTTGATGAAGTTCGCATCACTAAAGTCGCTAGTTGCTTGGAGTATCTGCTGATACGTAAATGCTTCTCCAAGACTCAAAAAGTTAATAGGCATCCCTGGAGGCGGAGGACTGCCTCCAGCAGGAACAGGCCCTACACCATTCCCTCTTTGGGTTGAAAGACCCCTTCTACGGCAGCATACAAACAACACCAGCACCACTACCAAAAACAAGATAAGCCCAAATCCCCCTAAAACTCCTGCCAATATAATCCATTTTTTGTTGCTTTTCCTAGAGGTGTCATTTGAAGTTGGTGGAATGCCAATTTGGTTGTCCAAAAAAAATTATCAAAGTCAAGCCCCTTTCAGCATAGAATGACACACAGACCTCAAAGTCCTCTGATTGGACATATGTTTTGGAAGTGGTGATTCAAAGATGCATTACTAGGTGCATAGCCTGAAACCCTTCCCTCAAAATAATTTCCAGACATGTCAATGAAATTGAACCTCTAAGTAAGATGGGCTCCATAAGCATATTCTGAGAAGAAAAGGTGAATACTGCTGCTGTGTATTAGCATTGAAACTGAAGTTGGGGAAGACCAGTAAAATTATTTTCAGACACATCAAGAAAGCTCAGCTGGGCATTGTCAAAGGTATAGGGAGATTACCAGTGAAGAATTCTGATAAAACTTGTATTCTGCCCAACTGACTTGGAGCAGGAAACAGTGCAGTAAAGACCAGCTGGAAGATTTTCCTGAAGGCATTTTCTGTAAATTTCTCCAAACCCCCTCAAATCAGCTGGTAAGGACCCAGAAAGAGTATTGAAGCTGAGATCAAGCTCGACTAGGTTATCAAGGTCACCGAGTTGGGCAGGTATCGAAGAAGACAGACTATTGCCAGAAAGATTCAAATACTGAAGACTCGAAATAGTCCCAATACCCGGAGGAATCGTACCAGACAAAAAATTTATCGAAATATTAAGCACTGAAAGATTCCAAAGACCCAAATGACGAAGGAATCGATCGATGAACCTGTTTTGGGAGAGATCAAGAATCGAAAGACAGGATAATTGACCCAAACTGAACAGGTCACTCCAGTGAGATTGTTATCGGATAAAAACAAAGCATCGAGATTGCTTAAATTTCCTAAACCTAAAGGAATAGAACCAATGACAGAACAAGACCGGAGATCGAGCATTTTGGGGACGATAACGTTCACCAACAGCAGTCGGGATCAGGCCCGGAAGCAAAAACCTGAAGAAAAGGCTGACCAAGGGTCAAATTAGCGAGCGCATCTGACAACTTGGTGTGGGTTCCGACTACCAAGTCGGGTCCGCCTGAACGAAATGTTGATCCAACGACATCCACTCGGCATTGGACGCCGCGCCAGAACCAGCAAGGGTCAGACTTTATCGGCCATTCCTTGCTCCTCAACCCCAGAGACGATCTGAGCTCCAACAGAGCTGTGAACTCAGCGGGTGAACTCAGTCGCGGCTGAGTCGTCTGTTCGGAGAAATGGGCTCAGCCAACACCCGCAGCACCACCAACAACAGCAACAGACCACCAAATGCACGACTCCGCCGATTCACCATCTCTACAAACAAAATTTGGGCATCTTGAGTTGGTCTCACATTCATTCACATGCACTGCGTGAACAACTCCAATAAACTCGATCGAAATCACTCTAAAAATTTATAAACCACTTACACTCAATCAAAGCAATTTCTGCAAACGGTTGTTGACCATCAGCATCGCTGTTTGCTTCTTCTTTTCTAGTACAATCACGCCCATCTCTCTACCTACTCTCTATCTCTCCTTTCTCCAGTTTCTTCAGTTGACGAAAGAGAGAGAGAGAGAGAGAGAGAGAGAGAGAAAAAAGGCCTTTTAAAAATGGTAAAAACATTAATAATTCTAGAGAGAAAGAGAGCCCTTTGGTGAAGGATTTATCTATCTATCTATGTAGCTCTCTAAACACAGGCTCCTACTCTTTCTCTCTCCCTGTATGCTTTCTTTCTCCTTTCTTTTTTTCTGCCTGACAAGAAAAAGCTCAGCTGGAGCAAGAGGTGGAGTCACCGGCACGACCGGCAGTGGTGAGTGGTCATGACAGAGCCAAATCCGACGCCGGTGATCTGCTAGTGTTTGACCACCGAAAATCCCGCCCTCAGACAGCTAAGCCCAAACCCACTACATTTTTCCCTCTAAACAAAACATTAAATGATAAATCTAACAAATGAAAATCCCAAATTTATACTATCTCCTCTCCTCTCCCTTTCTCTCTCTATAAACTATTTTATTTCCCCCCTTTCTTTTCCCTCTTACCTGTGGTTTTGGAGGTATATATTTAAATGATTTGAGGGAAGTATTGAATATTGATGAATTAAGAAAGTTAATAATGACACTTTTTTCTGTTTTCTTTTTTCTGTTTTTTTTTTTTTTTTTTTGCTTTTTATTGTGATTTTATTAAAAAAAAAACCTTGTAAAAACTTAAGTCTAAGAATTTGACCATTCATTAATTTTTGCTTGAATTTGATAAAAATGTTCTTCTTATTTTCTTATAAAAAATAAACTCTTCTTTTAAGAGGTAATATAAATATCTAAAATAGAGAAATATATTTTTATCTAAAATAATTTATTTTTCAAGAAAAACATGAAATGTTAGACCTTATTTGATTCATATTTTTTAAAATGATTATTGAAAATAATTTGTGAAACACATAACATCATTTGGTCGTTTTCATAAATGTTCTCCCAATATTTTATGTGTTCTTTATCTTTTCAAAAAAAAAAAAGAAATTTTGTCTGTTTTCTTTATTTTTCTTGTTTTTTATAACATAAAACAATTTTTATTTTTTTTTAAACAGGAGCTAGAGAGACCCTTGTTCTCGTCATAACCAAATATTTCATTTTTCATTGACAGTTCATGGGTAATGTAAAGGAGGTAGATGGGCGTAGGTGCATTTGCAGCCTCAAGAAAAATAGGCTTTATGAGGAATGGTGACTTTTTGACACGTGTTATCAGGTTATTTTCCATGTCATTAATTTAATTGGATTCTACAAAATTAGGTGAATTTTAGTTAATTTTTTAATTTAATTTTATTGAAGTAAATAATAAGTATAACTCAAATATTGAACGTTGGTGTTGCAATGATGGAGGCGTTAAAGGGAGAAATTGGGGTGTTGGTAATAGCATTAATTGAGATTTACTATTGGAAAAAGCTCATTCATGTTATATAATATTCATATAATTGAAATTTTTTTGTATCAAATAAAGTTTATATTTAGTTGTGTGTATTAAAAAAAATTGACACGAGTTGGGGTTGATCTTGTTTAAGAAATGTTGCCTGACATGATTTTTGAAATTTCTCTTTTTTTTTTGTTAGGTAATCTTGGAAGCAATTAATTTATTGTTACTTTTATCATTTAATTTTTCCAAATTTATTTGCTTTTCTCCATTTTTTAAAATCATATTTGCTTTAAGCCTAGTTGAAATGATAAAGAGATGGGATAAGTATATGAATAATCAAGATTTAATCATAATTCAGTACTACAATTAATATAAAGTGAATAGATGTCAAAAAAATTAATTGGACCATCAACCAAGACCTTTTCAATTCGGTTTCAATCTTATTCATCTATTTATTCCATTATTCGACATCTAAGTTGTGAACCGATCACTTTTTTTATTCAATAACCGATACTAATAACAGATTAGTTTTTCTATTAAAAAGTGCATTTGACATTGATTTTGAGTGAGACTTTTAATTTAGATATATGATGTTTGTTTAAAAATAAACTTAGGCAGCGTTGGTTTTTTATACCGATGTTAAATACAGACTTATTTAGCGAATAAGATTTAATAATTATTAACTATTAAGTATAAAGTTGTTTATTTTTAATATTGTATTTTTATTAAGTATGAAGTTGCTTCTTTTTATATACTTATAATTACTTTTATCTTAACTATATTAAAAAAAATCTATTTTAACTATTCACTTATGATAAAATGAAAAATATTTATATAATACATGTATAACATCTTAACATATTAATAAAAAAATAAAAAATAAAAATGATAAAAAAATTATTATTCTATTTATATATTTTATATAATTAAAATATAATATAATAGAATTAATAACTAAAAAAATAGATTGATGACAAACAGTTATTTTAAAATATGGTGATTGTTCTCTTAAAATATTATGTGTGGATTTCAAAGATTTTATAATATTTTGGAAAAAGTTTAAAATATTTTACGAAGTTTTTAAAATATTTTAGAAATATTTTAAAATATAACTTTTTACTTTTAAAATATATTTTGGCTTTTTATCTATAATAAAATTTTAAAATTCTAAATAAATCATACCCAAAAAAAGCCTAAATTCTGAAAGTAAATTGCTTTCCAGAAAAGCCAAAAAAAAGCACCCTTAATGTCAATAATTTGCTTTTAGGCTTTACATGCTTATTTTAACTTTTTATGTACTACTCATTTAAAAAAAAACTAATTTTATTGAATTAAAAATATCAAAATATTTGAATTTCAATTGAGAATGTTAAAAATGATTTTTAAAAATAATCAAAGAATAAGCTCAACATAATCATCATTCTACGACCAGTAAGTAAAAATAAAACAATAAACAAATAACTTAATCCTATTACGTTGCACTTATAAATTGATTTATACTTGGATTTTGAATAAATTTTAAGGATTTTAAAAACACACACATATATCGTCCAAAAATAAAACTTCTCATATATAACATGCCCTATATTAGCAATTGGTGACAAATGTTTTTTTTTGCCTCAAAAAGTTGAACTAAGATGTTTTATTAAGCTTTAGATTATAGCAGAGAAATTTTGGGCTTCTGATTCTTTTTTGAAAGCTGTTTTTGATAATAGTTTTGAAAATACATAGAAAATATCATTTTGGTATTCATGAAAACTTCTTGCTATTGTCCTCTAAATTTAGTACATTATGTGTTTTTCCAAAACAAAAAAAAAAAAGTGGAAACCACATTTTCCATGTTTTTTTTGTGTTAGTTAACAGAAAATAGTTTTCAAATTAAGGAATTCAAATAGGTACTTTCTTCCTCTTTTACATTTGGAGAAATTCTCCCTAAATTGATAACATATGGAGTTTTTTTTTCCTAAATTTTCTTCCTGTGTCAAAAAGAAAAGAGGGATAAAAACAATTAAATTATTTTAAAATTCATTATGATATAAAAGAAACTCCTAACATTGTATTTGTTTAACTATGTATTATGAAAGAGACTTTCATATTATTATCTTGAGTAAATAAGGATAAGAGAAATTATATTTACATACATTCTCTATACACAGATAGAGATGGGTGCCAAAAATGGGTTGTGTGTGATATGGGGTGTATAGATAAATTTTTGGGATGTAAATAGAATTTCTCTAAGGATAAAGTAGTAAAAGCATAAATATAATAAAATGAAACCCTTAAATACTCTAACACGCCCCCTCAAGATGGCGTGTTAGAAATAACGATATCTTGTTACGCCAGGTAAAATGGCGAAAGCCCAGGATAGGAACTGGTAAGAGCATCAACAAGGCGTGGTAGCGGTGAGACATCGACAACACGCGACTCGGACGATTGAAAGGCCAGGGTCGAGAACGAAGTGATAATCGATGCGAGGTGTTTGTGCGATGTGAAATACATGATTAGCGAAGAGATACGTGACACTAAGGTTTTATGAGGAAGCGGGTGGGCGAAACCTTCTACTTGGGGCAAAGTTTCGACAACGTGATTTCACATAATGCAGTTACGCAGCGACGCGGTACGAGAAACTCAACCTCAGTGGAAGAACGAGCAACAGTGCGTTGCTTTGTAGAACTCCAAGAAATTGGATTAGCATCAAGGAAAATAAGAAAAGCCCCTAGAGGTATGATCATCTAGGTTACCAACCCAGTTTGCATCAGAGAAACCAAGTAATGTTAGAGGAGTATCGGCAAAAACCTGGATACCAAGGGATCTTATGCCATTAAGATAACAAAGTAGATGTTTGACCGTTCTCCAATGGTGTTCGGATGGCGCGTGCATGAGCTAGAAGAGTTTATTCACGGAAAATGAAATATTCGGCCGAGTCATCCAAAGATGTTGAAGGCCACCAACCACCTGACAGTACATGTTGGCATTGACCGGCGTAGTACCATCTTTCGCAGTCAGAGAAGTACCTATAGCAATTGATGTAGAGACAGGTTTAGAGCCTAACATATTATGTTTGCTTAGAAGATCAATAACATACTTTTGTTGAGATAGTAGAAGACTCGTTGGAGTGGCCAAAAATTCAACTCCACAGAAGAAAGATAGCACCCTAAGATCATTTGTAGAGAATTTAGAGTCAAGGTGCCGAAATAATAGTGTCGACAAGTGAGGGGTAACTACCTGTAATAATCAAATCATTAGCATAAACCAAGAAATAAAGGAGCGCATTACCGTGGGAGTAAATAAAGAGGGACATGTCCGCGCACGGGATGTGACATAGCTTAAAGAGAGCAAGAAGGTGCGGAGCTCCTGGTACCAAGCTCGCGGGGCTTGTTTGACACCATAAATAACCTTATGTAACCGACAAACATGATGTGGATAATCAGCATTGCGCATGCCCTGTGGCTGCCCCATATAGATCTCCTCCGTGAGATGCCTATTTAGAAAGACATTATTTACATCAAGTTGGCGAAGTCCCGCACAGTGAGGGCAATCTTGAAGAAGCGCATCGTCACCTTGGTGATGAGATTATCACAAGGTATGAGAAGTCTTGTGAAAGTGTCTGCATTTGTAGATGAAAGCCTTTAGCTTCAGTCTTGTGAAAGTCAATGCCCGACTGTAGATGAAAGCCTTTAGCAACAAGGCGAGTTTTATACCGTGCAATAGAACCGTCGGGATTTTGTTTGATACGAAACACCCATTTGTTGCCCACTATATTCTGCTTTGGTCTCGGGGGAACCAAAGATCAAGTACCATTCTGGATGAGAGCATCATATTATTTCTACATCGCTTGAACCCACTTGGGATCTTGGAGAGCTTGGGTGACAGTGCAAGGTTCAGGGATAGTTGGAATTATGGCGATGAGGCCATATTTCTTAAAGCAAGTTTGCATGGAATGATGGTTTAGAGGGGGAGTGGGTATGGGTAAGGGATCGGGGAGGATGACGAGGTGAAGGTGGGGAGGGTGTCGAACCCAACAGGCCATCAAAAGGAGACGACCGTTGGAATGGTGTTGGCGATTAGGGATGCAGGTCGACGAGAGGACGGGTGGGGTGATGGGGATGACCTCGACAGTTCGAGTGAGGTCGGCGGAATAGGTGGGTGAGATGTAGCTCTACAGGAGAACGGGTGGGGTGATGGGGAAAATTCAGCAGTTCGGGAGGTCGACATAATGGGTAGGTGAGATGCTGTTTGGTGAGAGGACGGGTGGGGGGGATGGGGATGAGGTCGATGGTGCTAGATAATCGCCTGAGGTGAACGATGAAGCGGGGAGGGTAGAGTCTGTGTCTACTACCGATGTGGTAGAGGTAGGGGGAGTCGCGAAAGGGAAATTTTTTTCCACAAACTTGACATGACGGGACACAAAGATTTTATTGAGGATATGGTCAAAACAGATAAAGACACTCTGAGTGAGGATTTGATTTAGGATTGAGTTTGTGGGAAGAATGGGAACGCAACCAAGGAAAATATAAACAACCAAAGACACGAAGTTTGGATGGGTCAAGAGCTTTGTGGAACAACTTTTCAAAAAGAAACCAAGGGAAATACCAACTTTAGGCATTCTATTTATTAAATAGACACCTATGGCAAAGACATACAACTATAAGGTGAGAGGATGGGCCTTTGATGCAAAGTGAGACCGCACCCAAATAATATGTCGATCTTGGCGTTACGAAATACCATTATGTTTGTTTAGGAGTGTGGGAGATGTGGTGAGATGGGTTATACCATGAGTAACGAGAAATAATAGAAGGGCTAAAAGTGCCCTCACTATCTGTGTAAAGTGTTTTAATGGTAGAGGTAAAATAATTTTCAACAAGTTGGCGAAGCGACAAGGTTGAATGAACATCTTATTTTGGTATCTTGAGTAAGCCCGGATATACATGCGTGTAATGGTAAACAAAAATAACATAGTAGTGAAAACCATCAGAACTGGAAAATGGTGAAGTCCAAACATCAGAGAAAATGACATCAAGAGAAGAGGAAAATGTAATGCTTGATTGAAGCGGGTACGCTTATAAGCTTATTAATGTGCAAAGGTACAAGAAAATGAACATAAATGGTCATAAGGGAAAGGAGGTCATATGTCTTGCGGCACAGGACTCGATCCACACGACACGAGAGCATACTATTCTCGACACGATCTTTGGAGAACCTGTCCTGAAGGGTTTCGAAATGGGGAGTAACACTCCCTGGTCCTCCTGCACCTCTAGTACCCTTTTTTTTTCCTTTCCAAAGCACCTTAAATTCGAGTATAGTGCCATTTTATTACATTACACATGAAGCCTCGAAAGCACTTAGAATTGTATTAACCCTCAAAATGAGTTTTAATTACAATTCGTCTTTAATTACAATTAGAGCGTTTCCACCCTGCTAATTTACAAAATACAAAACAAGGTCAAAATGTCATTCCTTCACACTTCAATGGATGGTGCATCACATTGTACTTCAATGTCTCAAAATATTTCCAGCGGGGTGAGCGTGCCGTCGTTGAATTTCTACCGCAGGGATTCTTTCGCTAAATGCGCATGCAATGGCACCCCATTGTCGTTCGCGTTATACGAATGCAACTCTTGCATGGAATGTGGTCTTATGGCAAACTATGGAGATGCTTGTCTCGGGCCCACAGCCCAGTCGACCAGGCTCATAGCGCAGCGCGAGTGAAAACCGGTCATTGGTGTTTCACACACGATGACTTAACTCAGACCGACCTCGATACTCATTTTGAATAATCAAATTAAAATTGTGTTTATTTATGACGCTCACGTCATTTCCAAAGTCTCACGCGAGTTGTCGTGACGCCTTGAGCGATTTTTACAAAACTTTCCTGCGGTGATGCATGTCTAGCCGCGTGTAGATTTGGGTCTTTCTGCAGGAAATCTGCTGACTTGCTATACAACATGTGTATTTTCTTTTTCGGTTTTTGTTTTTTTTCATTTCATACCACCGTGAGTCTCAATTTGGACGATGTCCATTTTGAGCTCGCCACACATTCACCAAAATGGTGAATTAACCATTCCTATGCCCCCACACCCGACTCAACGCGATGCTACCATGCATATGAATGCAATCATGCCAATTCATGTCTGAAACATAAAGTTAACGAACGATTATATTTTATGCAATATAGTTTTCATATAAGTTCAATCTATGTTAACTTACAAGTTGGTATTTATACCAACATGGTCAGAAAATCAATCCCGAATTTGCCATAACAGTCCCAAAATTTCTAGTCCGGCGTAGAAGCGAGTCCATAAGTCGATCAAACATCAGCTTCAGTCTAGAAAAATTTAGCCATGTTCCAAAGACAACCCGGCTTCATTCGGGACTTTGAGAAGGCAGGTCAAAGTCTAACTGGGATGAAATGCTCGACCGTGACTTTTAGATGATAATTAAACCAAGTAAGAGAAAAACCCCTACCTCTTGGTTGTGACTCAGATTTAGGTCTGCGCATTTCTTTGTAGGGAATAACTTTGTGCTTCTCGATAGGAGCAAATGATTACGATCGCGGAAGCAAAACTAAAAGAGAATAGACTTCTACCTACCTTCTTCTTCTTCCTTTCTATATTTTCTTTCTTTCTCTGTTCTTCTATCAAATTGTTTGGTCTCAAAAAGTCTAGTGGGGATATCTCGTTCCCATATGTCAACTATACGTAATTAGCTCTTTTGGATTTACGATTTATCAGCTTTATTGGTTCGATAGAGTGTTGACACATATATCATAGAGGTCAGCAAGTCTTGTTTTTGACTTGCTCTTGTTTGACATGGCACCGATATGGTAAGCATGCCTTTCGTCCTCTCGGTATTTCGAAGAAGCATAAAATTAAATTGTTTAGGGTGTGAAATTCGGCCAGATAAATTTGGACCCTGAGGACATTCAGCTGATGAAATTAAGTTTACGTCGTTCTGATATCTAGAAAAATTAAGCGATTTTCGATCAAATTAGTTTACTTATTAAAATTGAATTTTCTCGAATTTTACGAGAATGGATTAATTCGATGACGGATATTGAATGACAACGCTTTTCTTATCGATTTGACTCATAAATTATTAACTGATAATTTTTTCGATGGATAATCCGATTTCTAAACATTAAATTAATAAATATGTCAACTTTTTAGAAGGAAGGATAGGAAATAAGAAAGAAATAATAATAAATAATGGTGAGAGACAAGGAGAGTGAAATGAAGGGGATAGAGGAGAGTGAGAGGGAGAGTGAAAGTCAAAAGAGGAATCGATGCGGTCAACACTGTTGATACTGTCTGAATCAGTGGATCTTCATGTCGCCACACTTACCAAAAATGCAGCAAACACCTAACCTTTAATATAAAATACATGCACCCCAAATGTTACAGGATTTTTTTTGTTTTTATTTTTATTTTTATATTTGTTCAAGTCACATCGACTAATCTGACTAGTATTCAATCTTGACTAATCCCATATGCTTTGAAGTTAACGGTCGTAGAAACCTCTAATGATCCAAAATGATTCCTATATAAATTTTTGATAAATATTTATTTTCTAAAAGAGAATATTTAGTGATCAAAATTTTCTGTGGTTGTGAAAAAAAATGACCATTACTAAATGGTATATTCATCTTTTGAAAAATACAAACTTCCATTATTTAGGTTATTCAATTTTATATTGAATTTTATTTTTCTTGAAATAATGTTTTGAATATATGGCATTTACGTAGCATTAAGTGTTACTAAATTTGGAAATATTATTTTTTGTACAAACTTTTTAAAATATTAGTTTCGATGACATTTTTTTTACTTTTATTTACTTTACACATTACGTTATGGTATTACGTTTTTCTGAGGATAGATTATGGTTTAACTTCATATGTCATTTTTCTTATTAACTTTCATGTGATGTTGTCTTGCAGCATGTTATAAGGATTTGATCGTAAGTTCTATCGTAAGCTACTTCCCTTTCTTGTATTAAGTCCCAGTTCAAGGCATATTTTAAAATGTTAAAATACCTTTTATAATATCTTTTTATTCCCAAAGCCACAGCCACAATTTTCAACTTTTTATTTCTTGCTTTATTTTCTTTTAATCGTGGAGGGATGGTTTTTATCGGTTATTTACCTTAAATCTTACATTTTACACCCTTTTATCGATTTATTATTAAATAATTTCAAAAAATAGATTTTATTTGTTTTATTTTATGTTTTAATCATTGTCTTTGTGCAGCGTAGTTATAAGTGAGTCGTAGACCTGGCGTTTATTTGTCATCGTCATGATGAATAATAATATAAATATATGGGTTCGGTCTTTCAAATTTATAGGTTTGATGATTTATAATCTTATTAACTTAAAAACTATGTTTCGGTATCTAAAAATTTTTAGTGATTTTGATTTATTATTTACGACCACTTTGTATTGCCATTTAGAATCAATAACATTTATTTTATGTTCAAAAAATAATAAATACTTCAAAAGTCCATCTCTCCCTCCTCAATATTTCTGAGGTGATTCCTTAGAGCAAGAGCCAGTAGGGACAAACAATTTCATAATGTCACATTTTTATCATACTCCTAATATGGCAAATTATATAATTCAGCTACTAATTTAGAATCTTATTTCTTGTTTTTCTTTGCATTTTCTTACTGTCTTCCTCACAACATTAGGAAACAACAAAATTAACCCCTTAAATTGAAAGTATTTTTGTTTTATATAGTAATTCATTGTAATATTAAAGCTTATTGTCTGAAATAATAATTATGTCTAAAAGTGGATTTGGGGTAAAAAATGAAGATAGGAGAAATTAATGTAAGAATCTAATATAACAATTTAGATGTTTCGACTAAGGTCATCATCCGCTAATATATATATATATATATATATATATATATATATATATTAAGGAGAAATCATTGATTTTAATTTTAATTTTATTAATTTTGCTTTTATAGAAAAGGAACGTATAAGTGACTCACCGGACAAAAAGAAGGGGAAGAGTCATGTAGGGGATGACGTGGCGAGCGATGGAGCGCGTTATTGGATGATGTGGACTGACTCAGTCCGCGTTAGATATTTTTTTAACATGTTGATTGACTCAGTCAACCACCAAATCTTCTGCTTACGTGTCTACCACTAACCTGCCATGTCATTTTTTTCATGCTTATGGCACCTCTTTTCAACTCTCACAACTTTTTCGAACACCCAAAAAAAAAAAAAAAAGCAATTCTTTAATAAATGAAATATATATTCCTTAAAATATTTCCACGTGATGTTTTGTGGTCTTGATGTCTTACTATATAACATTTTATTTGTTTGAGAATTATTTAGACAAGCCAGATTATGATACTATATTAGATTATAGTGGTTTGAATAGATTTTATAATCGTTACATTATCAAATTATTATTATGTGTAACACACCATCATTTATCATTTTAATAATTTATCTTATATGGATCTATTATAAAGTTTGAATCAGTCATTTTTTCTTTAAGAAAATAAATGAAAAATACTTATATAGTTGTAATTCAGTTAGTTATGTAGAGAAAGAAAAAAAAAAGGATAAGAAAAATTGTTCATCCTCCTCTTTTTTTCTTACTTTTTACCTCTATTTATTTTCTATGTATTTTTCCAGGAACCAAACAAACCTGTATATTTTTCTAAAATTAAAATTCTCAATTAAGCCCTTTACTCTATCATATTTCTTTAAAATTAAATTATTTAATTTTACAAATATTTTATTTATACAAATTAAAGTATGTTCAAACTTAAAAAATGTAGATATTTTAATCAAAAATATTTTTATGACAAGAATGAATGTTCTGGAATAACGTGTCTTTAGTTATGTAAATATTTATTATTGTTTAAAAATAATAATAAAATACGGATTTATTCAAATTTAAGAATTCTTTGATATTAATAAATTATTTTTATATTGTAAAAACTAGAGTCACAGAATATTTTTATTTTTCTACCATTAAAAAAATAAAACCTCAAAGTTTTAAAAATATTTATCTAAAACATTTTAAAAATTATTATCCTAAATATTATAAAAGTCAATGGTAAAGAAAATGACAAACAATAGGTTGAATAACTCTTTCACTGGACAAAATCTAAAAATTATTTGTAAAATGGATCTCTTTAAAAAATATATCATTTTGGAGACAAAATGTTTATTGGGTAATTTAATTATCATAAGGGTCAATTTTGACTGAATGTGATTTTTGAGGTTACTTTTGTTAGATGATAATTTTGTAAGTAACTTTAGAATTGTCCCTTTCAAACCAATTCTTTAATGTGGGTTTTATTTTTTTAATTTCAAAAAAAAGGTAAAAATAATAGAGAAAAAAGCTAAGGGTCAAAATAAAATAAATCACTTTCTATAATAGCCCATAATTTGGGTTTGAAAAGTACGAGCATGAGCATAAAAATGAAGAAATACAAATTAAAATCTTAGGTCCCCACTAAAAGGTCAACGTTTACCAAAAAGGGATCAGAATCCACATTGGAAACCCCTTTTGCCAAATCAGGTAAGACAAAGTTGCATTAATGTACTGAGTGGTTCGATTGCTCTGAAATTTGGCATTATTTACATTAGTTCAAATAAAAGCTAATCGGAACAATTTAATCAATGCCCAAACTTCCCAAAAACTATGAATAGATTATTCCATTTTTTCCATGCTTGGGTGTCACACTTACCTGCTTTCAAACTATTTAATTTTTCTCTTTATGATTATAAAATTTCTTCCCCAAAAAAGATTAACAATTTCCCAAACTACTTATCGTACGGGTACTATTCGTGTGTTTTTTAAATAAATTGAAGCATATATTTTTTGAGCATACTTTAAGGAATAAACAAATATTAATGAATTACAGGAGATCCAGCTTTAAGTATTATAATGTAATGTATCAGATGAATAGATGTAAAAAAGTTACTCTTAGACTAAAACTAAATATGACAATATTTCTCTTATTAGTTCTCTCTTTTAGCCAATTTTATGTTAATAAGGATGGGTCACTTTTTTTTGCTATTGTTGGTTTGGAAATACTTATCTATGTTTATTTATCGATAAAGTGGTTCTTATATATATATATATATATACTTATATATATATATATATATATATATATATATATATATATATATACTATATATATATATATATATATATATATATATATATATGAGTTTTTAATTATTTTTTTATGATTACGTCGTTGACTTGACGTCACGATTATGTCTTTGTATGATTATTATTGATTTTTGTTATGCTTGTGTAGTTTGCTAGTCGTGCTCTGATTGAATAACGTATTCGATCGAATAGTGATATAGTGTCTCAATTATGACAGTCAATATGTTATAAAATCATGGAACAAAATTCGGTTTTGGTGAAATGTTGCCGAATATCCCAGTTATCGAGTGGGCCTGAAATGAAATTGTCAGCAGATAATTGGTTGACGAAAAAATCGAGGAGAAAAAAATCGGAAAAATCGGCGTGAAATATCGGAAGTCGATATTTCGGCAAGTGATGAAATTCGGAGCTTTTATACAGTAGCGTCTTGGAATTCTGAAAAAAATATTGGTAAAATATCGGTAAATCTTGGTAAGATATCATTAATGACTATTTTATTCAAAAAGTCATAAATCTTGGCCCAATCATCTGATCTTTTCTATTTCGTTCATCTGTATTTCGGAACAACTCTTTCAATTCATTTTTCTTCTTGTAATTTATCTTGTCTTTTGAAGATCTTTATTATGAATATTATCTTCGTTAAGATGGTCACTTAATCGAATAATGTAATGGGTCGTATCGAGTCTTTATTTTAGTTTAAATTCTTATTGTAGTAATTTCTCGATAAATTACTCTTGAATATTGTTTTTGATAAATGTATATTTCTTATTTATATCTTTTTATAGTTCAATAAAATCTTAATTCAGGCTGATATTTTGTTAATTTTTCGTTTCTGGAGTATTTTATTAAATATCACCCGATATTCGATATATCAGTAAAATCAAATTTGCAAATATATCAGTAATTACCGATATTTTTGTTCCTTGTATCGCTGAAATCATAAATGTTTTAATTATTATATGATTATCGAATGTAGATTTAATTCGATTTTTTGTACTATTAATCAGGATATTGTGTATCTTTTAAAGTTTTAACGAATTTGATTATGTATTTATATCGAATAATTTAAATTAATAAATTTATATGTATTTAAAAAAAAAACTAAATATGACAATAAAGTTGGTTTAAGAAGCGTGGATTCCTATCTCGACCCAATAAAAAGCTTAAATAAAATGATAATTTCTTATATTTATTTAGTGTTTTTTTCAATTACTATGTTAAAAATGAATGAAAATAATTAAATTTATAGAATGTTTTATTCCATAAATATGTTTTGTTTTTTTCGTCGTTTTATACAGGACAAGGTACAAATAAAGCTCATTATTTTTCTCCTAATTCATGAATTCATTAATTGTTCATTTGCTCATAATATCCATAAATAGATAAACAAACAAATTTTAAATAATAATATTATTTGTACTTACATAAAAATAAATATGTAAAATAAAATCAAATTGCTCTAAATTATATTAAATTACAAATCTTTTAAAATCTTAAACTCGTAGATAAACATACATCTTAAGCTCAAACCCATTAATATTCGATTATTATTATTAGATTTATTGATCTAAATTTCATCCGATCCAATATAACGGAAGTGTCATGGTGGTGGTAGTAAATGATTGGGTTTATATGGTTTTGGGATGCTTATAATCATGGTGTTATGATTTTTTTTTTGAATAATAGCCATATTACTATAATCTTGTACCCAAAAGCCGAGGGAGCATGACTTAATGGGTCAGTTGTTCCCACTAAAATTTTATAATTTTATTGTTTTTTAGTAAAATTTTATAAATCTTGGTTCCGTCCATATTTATACCTATATTTAAAATACATGGTTTCTCCTCTCCTCAATTTTTAGTGATTTTTCCCTTCTCCTTTTTCTATTTGCCTATTTTCATGTTTTAATCGTTATAATTAGGTAATTAAAACCATCATTCATTACTCGAATTTGAAATGATTGGAGAATAACTTAACCAAACATACAAACTCATTACTTAATATAGGTCATTTTTTAAAATGGTGAGAGTGGGTATTTTCCAAAAAGTCGTAATCAAATGTAAAGAGGCAAGCAAAAGAATGTACAGCCTTAACCTTGTACTATAAGGGCTACATACGATGAAGCTTGAAAAGCCCCCTCATCCCACCCCCACCAACATCCTTTGTGAGATTTATGATCACTTCATAACTATTACCCGTCTACCAAAAAAACACTACCCACCGCCAATTAAACCCCAGAATGGAAATTTGATATTGTTGGAGGTATTTATTGTCATGTCTTAGATAAGATCATTTCACGAGATATTAGATCAAGAAGTTATATGACGTAATTCATGACCAGCTAATAATTCAATTTTGAAGCAAATATTATGGAGATCGTAAGCTAATATTTATTGAAATGAATAAGAAATAGTAGAGGGATGATATTATTTGACGGACTAAATCTGAAAAATCTGAAAGATTGAATCTTATTTAATGAGATTTATATGAAATGAAGATATTGAATTAAAATGGATATGGTTTGAATCTAAATCTTCAAATTGGCTTGTTAAAACATATTAGAAAACATAATGCAACAAAATATTGGGAGAATATCTCAAAGGGATTTGCTTGGATGAAATTTATTGCGTGAAGGCTGGATGATGACGGTGTTGATGTGTTTATTGAGAATTAGTGTGTGGGGTGTAGGGGATAACTTATTTTCATGTTCATCGTGAGAGAGTTAGGAGAAGACGATTGTAAAAAATTGGGAGCCTTGTTTCACATAAAACCAATATGTAACTTAATTGATATATAATTGAATTATTTACATTTGGACTTAGCCCTCGTGGATGGAGGCTTTTACTGAACCGCGTGATCGATTTTTTATCTATTTGTGTGTGGTGATTTATCTTCTTACATCTCAGGTAATTTTATTTTTGTGATTAATCATTGATATATAACTTGGTGGACCTCAATCTTGATAATGTTGCATCACTTGATCACGACAATTTAGAACAAAGCGGTTTTTAACGGACTAGCCGTGAGCATGGCCAAATCGGCGTATTTTTCTGGGTTTGGATTGAATATAATCGGCGTTTTGATTAAGTGCGTGTTGGCCGTATAACTGTTTATCAAACGTGTTATATTCGGTGTTAATTCGCATGTTAACCTGAATTTGATTTGTATTAGCTGGATTCAATATATCTAATAAATATTTAAACTTAGACTAATTAATTTGATATGATATTTGTATTAAATATTGATAAATTAATTATAATTTATATTATTTTTATGTTATCAAATTAATAAACAATCTATACGTTATTACGTTGTGTTATTCAATTACTAATTAAGTTATATTTAAATTTATTATTTTTAACTAGTTTATTATTTGTATCATATTCGAATTAATAAATACAATAAAATACTTGTTATTAACACCGAACTCAAATTACAATCCTTATTGCCAATGAGTCATAACTTAATGATTAAGTTTTTATAAGAATATAATCCTATAATATAAAATAAATAAATGAAAAAAAAAAAAAAAAAACTACCACCACCCCTATAAGAAGTGTCGTAATGATGATGTCCACTGGAGCCATGTTGTTGGCACAGAGAACAGACAATAGATTTAATAACTGTGAATACCCATTTAGGCCCATCTTATTCATAACTCTCTATGTACACAATACCACCCTCAACTGCTCCACTCTCTACTCAAATGAACCTTTTTCTTTATATATATATATATATATGTCCTTGAAGAATAAAAAAACAAACCTACTTCAATTATTGCATTTGCATATGCTGAAGCTCAAAATCAAAAGTACTCCCCCATCAAAATCTCTTCTACTTCGGTATTATTTTTGTGGTGTGACTAGATTGAATGAGAGACTTGTATCTCCATCTCGAATTAATTTCGGCCGTTTTTAATTTAAGAGACAAGTAAATCTTTAATAACCTTAAGACTATGTTTGATTCCTGAAAAATGATAATAAAAAAAAAAAAAAAAAAAAAAAAAAAAAAGGGAGGAAAAGTATTATAAAGATTTTTATTTTTTATTTTTTGGATATGCATGAATCTATTTTATAGTTTTGTCTTTTATTAGATTTTAATAATTTTCTTTTGTTTCATATTTTATAAGAATATACGAATATATATATATATATATATATATATATATATGCTATATATATATATATATTTGACTGGGAATCAAATATTATAGATATAATTATGAGACTTGTTCTGTTTCTTTCTCTCTTACTTTCTTCATTGATTTTTAAGAAAAATAATAGGGAATAGTTTCCTTTATATTTTCTCTCCTTCACATTTTCCAATGTCATCCAAATCTAAATGATTTTTCATAATAATTTTTTTTATTTATATAACTTTTTTGGGATTGTGTTGTCACTTTCATGACCTGTTCCAGTGGAGATGCACAAAATTCAAAGCTCTGGGTTTGATCTTTCATTAAAAAAATAGGACAGGTTGTGTTTATATAAAAGTTACCAATAATAAATAATAAGTTTGGATCAAGGAAGAATAGGATTAATATGATTATTACATAGTGATAAGAAAAAAAAAAAAAGGTGATTATAGTTTCTTACACCTTGGGGTGTCTTGAAGCATCATATAAACTACATGTTCAGGGATAATAAAATAGTTTTTTAATGTTGATTTAATTATAAAAATAAAAAATCAAATATTATTAAAAAATTTATATATTCTTAAATTAAATTACTCATAATAAAATTTTAAAATGATTTATTAAATTTACTTATTATTAGAATTCTACTTTCCGTCTTTTTCCTTTACTTTATTATTATTATTTCCTTAAATTTTCCGAAAATATTTTCGAAGACAAAAATACAAAGCAATAGTAGGAGAAGAGTGAAAAATAAAATTTAAAATAAATTAATTTATATATTATTTCAAATTTATTTTCCTGTTTTATACCAGCAATCATATATTTTTTAAAATTACATGAACGTCAAGCCCAATATTAATTATATTTAATCTTTAATTTTTTAATAACAATAATAAACATGAAAAACTTTTTATTATTATTTTCTGTATGTAATCATAGCACTAGAATAAAGTCATAACAACAATTTGTGTTTTCGTAGAAAATATATTTTGATTAAATAAAAAAACATGAATAATGTAGCAAAGAAAAAATTGGCTTTAGTGAGACAAGAAACTTTCTCCCTCTCGATTTCTTTATCAGGAAAGAATCCAAAGTCGAATGGATTTTTTTTTTTTAAAGAAAATATAATTCCAGTCAGAAAACAGGCACTGAAAAAAGGAGTTTGGCGCAGTAATTTGTGAAATGGTCCACAAAAATAAAATATTGATATTATATATTCGTCTACACAACAAATTAATAAAAATTTATATTATCACAGTCAATTTAATTTAATTTTTAAGTTTTTACCTATTGATCTTCATATTTTTAAAGATTTTGGAGAACATATAATATAAGAGAGATGAAGAAAGGTCAAATCAATAGATTTTCAAACTATCATCATCCTTGAATTTACACAAACCTCCATCTACAATCATAGTCCATAGATTTTATTATTAATTTATGGTAGGTTCACTGAGTTGAGTTTGAACAAGCAACTTATATATATATATATATATATATATATATATATATATATTTATATAGTGTAGCAATGACTTTTTTGGGATATTTATATTTGTCTATGGTTTTACATTTTTCAATTTTCTAGTAATATATTAAATTTTTTTTTGACATAAACTCACTTTGTATAATTTGATGTTAATACAACGCACAAATATTTAAACCTTGATCTCCATTATAATGGCGGAGCTAAAAATTTTTAGTCAAAGGGACATAAATATTTTGAAGGCATGATTGTGATCTTTCTGCCCGAAATCCGAGGGTGGGTGGTAATCGTCGCAGCCAGAATTCGTGTTGATTTGGGATAGCCGTCTTCTGTTTGTTGTAATCGTTTATTAGAATCGTGTTTCAGCGAAAGAAATGCAGTAGATTTTCTTTTGTTCGAGGAAACTCTCAAACATCACATCGCATGTAGCGATAATTCATAAGAGTTTATTACAATGATAATGTGATGATTAAGTATCATACATTCCAAATAAGGGATAAAGGGTTTAAACCACATGTAAAGCTTTTCACGATTTCGCGAGCGTTCTTGCTCTCGTATGTAGCTTTGTTTGTTCTCGTAACCTATTTTCAACCGCCCATGGCAGAATGGCGTTAAGGCTAGTAATATGTTAAACTTATGCTATAAGAAATAAGGTTTATTATATATATATATATATATATATATCCTTCTTTGTAAATATGCAGCATATGAGATCCTAAGTCATAATTGTTATTAGTTTTTTGAACTTTTTTTTTAAATATGGTGCCTTAATTTATAAGAAAATGTCTCACCTTAAGAATCAAATTTGTAGCTTAATCTATTGATACCTTAAATATATATCAGGAGAAAAAACATGTGTGGGTGTCATTTTCTTAATCTAGGTTATATAGCTCCATTATTGGGTGTCAAAATCTCAACTTTGGAATTCTATAACTATGTAATGTAAGTAGAAAAATATAGATATAATTTAAATTTTAACAAATGTGACAAAATACCAACATAAAAATATTTTTCAGGTATTATGTGGTTGTTTGATTGCTGTTCTTCTTGAGGACAATTTTTTGTTCTCCATAAAACAAAATAATCAAAACACATTTGGCAAAAGAGAGGGCGTTATTCATGTTTTTTTTTTGGTTGTTCTAGGATGTTCTTAAAATGGTTGTTTTCAAAGAACAACTCAAAGTTTTTCTCCGTGTTTTGTATTAGAGAATCCCTACAAAACCGTTCTTAAAAACTATTTTCCATAATAGTTTTCAAGAACAATAACCAAACAGGGTCTTGGAGCATGTTTAATTTTTTGTTCTTTGAAGTGCAATTTTAAAATACGAAGAATACTCATTTTAAATTCTAAAACTAATTTTGTTATTTGAATATAATATTTACGATTCTTTCGCGTTTTCGCATCACAAAAATCGGTAACAAAACGCTGCTTTACGCGTTTTATATTCTCTCGTTTTTTCATTAAAAAATTATAAACAAACATGCCCTTGGTTTTTAAAATTTTTTTTATTATGAAAATCACATAGAACACCAAAAAGACTAAATTCAAATAATAAGAATAGTTTCATATAACACTAAAATGATGTTACGTGTATTTTAAAAAATTGTCATCGATAACAATTTTCATAAACATTAACCAAAGATACCCAAGGTGGACAGGATTTGGGCTTCAGAGTGTTCTAAAGCCCAAACAATTTTCTCCAAATTGTGGGTATTGGGCCCTACCCTGACGGACGGTTTGGTCCTCTGCTGACGCAATAGCCAAATGTCCTCGAGTGCCTTAAAAAGGAAAAGTAATTGAGGGAAGGATTGGGAGTGGGGCCCATTAAGGCCCACAAAGCCCACCACAACTACCTTTACTTTAGCTGTTGAAGACAAGACCAGTGAGATTAATTCCTTGGGCCGTAACAAGTGTCCATTAATACCTATATAGTTAGTCTACCTACAAATTTGGAAATTTGATAGATATAGTTATTTCATTGAAAGTGATGGATGAATCTTCCTCCATTTCGAAACTTTAACTCGAGGGAATTTTCAAGCCCAATTCATGGAGAGTATGAGCCAGAGTATCAACAACATCTTCCAAGCCTAAAGAAATTGAGGCCTGGCCCATGAACAACCCAATTTCTTGGTCCAAATTGAAAAGCAGTTGCAGGTGGGCTCATATTGTTTCATAATTGGGGCCCCACGATGAAGCCTAAGAAGAAGCAACATAACAGGCCTTCCCATTGTGTTACAGCTGAACCGAATTATAAAATGTGTGATTAATTATATTAATGGTGTTTAAATTTTTCTTATATATATATATATATATATATATATATATATATATATATATATATATATATATATACATATATATATATATATATATATATATTTATGTTCTGAATTTTTTAGCCAATGGACACCGAATCAACAAAAGTCTTCATTGACTGAGTTGATTGGAGGAGAAATATAAGCTAATAGCTGATTCACTCACAATCAATTTTTATAGGGTGTTTGGTAAAGACAGAATAGAAAAAATTACAAAATAATAAATTTTTCTATCAAAAATATTACATTTTCAATTTTTATCTTATAAATTATAAAACAAACTTTTATTTTTATAAACTATTTATGCTACCTAATTATTTTATAATTTTGAGATAATATTTTTATTCAATAATTTTATCGAAGTTTATCTTTTTTTGGAATGAAATTTAATGTAGATAAATATTTTTAAATAAAATATTGTCTTAATTTATTTGCATAATTGTAGGATTCAAAATTAAGGTTTAGTTATTTAATATGATAAAATTATAACTCAAAATAAACTTTACTTCAAAATAAATTTTTTATGTCATAATTTATAAATATATTGGATATAAAACAAAAAGAAATAAAAACTAAAAACTTAAATATTACAATTAATTTTATTTATCACATAATTTATATATTTAACCTTATTTATAATTTATTGCGCGACGCCCCACCTCGACGGTCATTTTTCTTGAACAATGCCCCATGAACAAGTTCGAATAGCGACCTAAATAAGGCACGACACTCGCGCAATGTCAGTCTATCACATGCATAGTCATAAGTAAACACCGAGTGCACGATCGAGCACCTGTGCTCTTTGTCACCATTACGCCCTGGCCGCCCCAACCCTAGCCCCGCTATTTAATATCTAAACCCCGGTTTTTCGCGACACGACCAATAATTCTATGTCAATGGCCGTATGACTCGGTGAAACCTCGGCCGCGATAAAACTATCGAACTCTTTTCGCAACATAAACTAATGGAATTCGGGCCACATGTAGAATTCTCGCTATGCATGGCGCCCATCTGCTAGAAGCGCACGCCGCCTTGCCAGGCGCTCGTTTCGCCACTCTATCGCGATTATTCGCGATCGTGTCGCAACACACGACCAAATTTAAGTCTTGCCTCGCGCATGCACGCAAGATCGGCTGTATATACTGCCGCAAGACCGCAAGCCCTATCACGCACACGCTGGTGTGTGCCGTTGCGCCGCCCTGTCGTGACACGGAAAACCCTGTCACGACACAGGGCCCAGGGAACCTTGTCGCGACATACTTTCTCTGTTGCGATAGAAGACGCCAAAATGGGCTGAACCTCCAGTTTCCCTTTCCCTTTCTTTTTTCATTTCCTTTCCAAAGCACCCTAAATTCAACATAACTTAGTCTTTTCATTACAAAGACAACCGGAAGCCCGGAAAACTTGCTAAAATATATAAATCATACTAAACAAGTTTAATTACAACCTTGTTCTTCTTACATATACATAAAACGGGTTTTCTACCCAAAATTTACAAAATACATTACAATGCTAGATCTGGCCCCTTTTTCAACTAATTCCTCATACGTGTCCACCTCCAGTGTAATTCAAAGACTAAAATGTTTTCCCACGATCAAGTGAGCACGTCCCAGAAATGACCTCCTAATAAATTACTCCCACCTAAGCTGTCTACGCAACGACAATCATACACACATTCAAGCAAAGTATGCATATTCCTACTTGAATGTCTACATATCATGGATGAGAATGTGACCCATCATTTCTCATGTTCAGAGTCCTCACCGACTCCCTCACACATGCTATTACCAAGTGTGAACAACTCAATTTCCGATGACAACCAAAGATTATTCTTAATAATTTCATATATTTTCTATTTACAACCATGCACCTTCAGGGGTAGTGGATTTTGGTGCTGCAGACCGCGGCTCCACAGTCTCGACATTTTTATTACTTTCACCGATTTAATTATATCCGACCATAATCATGAATCTTTCAACTCGGGGAATCTATTACAACTTGCTGATACCTAGCACATAATTATTCTTTACCGTTTCCTTAACTCGTGCGACTAATTTTGGATGTTGTCCCATTAACCGAGCCCACCCAATCAACACCATACGCAGTGTTAATTTAACAACCGCGTACCCATGACACACTATCGAACACCAAACACAGTGTCGATCTCAGCCATGCACTCACACCCATGTCATGCGATGTTCTCGTACATATGCAATGCAGTTATGTCATTGCCCAATCATACCATGCTACATATATGATGAGAGCTATATGTGCATGCCTACCCACGTATATTCATCCGTGCATCATTTTGACATTTATATAGAGATGAATACAAATTCCAAATAATTCATACCATTCATGCTCACATATCAATTCAAGCATACATTGACATCACAAGTCACTATCCTTCGGGTAATGATACACGTCAACCTTTAGGCTTAGTTGTGACACAATTTGTCCACGACTAGCCTACAACGAGCCATGTAATGACCTTAATCACACACAACTATTTTTCATTCATTTGTCACACAATGACATGCAAACAATTTAATCTCAACCCAATCATGTTAATATATCTCAACATGATTATTTTCACACAATTGCATGTTATTCAACTACCAAGCAATAACACATAACAAAACCCGAGAACATCGGTTCCGGGACCAAAATCCATCTTCACACTCAATCTCTGACTATCCGAAAACAATCCCGGAATTTTCAGCATTTAATCCCAAATTTTTGGGACTAACCACGGCCACTCACGGCCCCAAAACAAACCATGTCATCAAATGACTTTTAAACAAGAAATAAATCGAGTAGGAAAGAGACCCTTATCTCTTAGAGTTTGTCGAAACTCATAGTTTTTGGTCTCAAATTTGAAGCTCTCACGCAGGAAGCACTTTGTTTTGTTCCGCCTAAATGACGATTCGATCGCGGAAATCTCTGTGTTGGGCGAGGTTTTATCTCTTTCAATTTCTTCTTCTCCCTCATTTTCTATTTATTTTCTCTCCCTCTTTCCTTCTCTCCCATCCCAATCGATTCGGGTCCAAGACGGTCAAGCGAGAGCGCCCTCTCTCGCTACGTGTCAACCTCTCATCAAGGCTCTCTAGTTTCTATCCATTTATCCAAACTCGATTTCCCAACCTCTATAGCATGACACACGCCCTGTCACTCGGCCCTATTCCGCGATTGCTCTCACTCTGGTTTCTCCTTCTCGACATCGCAGCCCAATGCGAGCCCACTAACACGCGTTGTCCCTACTACTGGCTCGAAAAACTGAAATTCGATCGCTTGCACTACGAAATTCGACGCATACGATTCGCCAGACGATTCCAACGATTTGTTCGCTTCATTATCCGAGATCTATAAAATTTTGGATTTTCGATCGAAACATTGTTTTACCATTTTCATAAAATTAGATATTCTCGGTTTACATATTCTATGTTTATTTATGTAAGTGAAATACAAGTTAAAGAATCCAAATTGTTTAATTTGGAGAATCCAGATTTTCCTAAATCCTGCAGTCTTTGATATTTATTTTCTTGTTTGTTACTATTTTGGTCACAAGGATCATGTATATAAGGATGTAATATCTATCAACCGATTCAATGAAATATGAAGATGATTATTTTCAAAATCTTTATATTACATCTAAAAATAATAATAATAATATATATTTGATTATTTAAAAATCAATTTGTTGGAGATAGGGTTAGAGTTTTTACTGTATTTTAGTTTTTATTAATATTTTAGTTTGACGAAAATAGAGGGGGAACTGAAATAAAACAAAAGGTGAACAAAATCTAGGATTACAGATAGGAAAAAAAAAATATTATTTTGGCTTATGTAGGATATGGTGCAATATTATTTTTCTCCAATAAAATTTGAGAAACCCACTTGGGTATTTGCTTGTATTTAGATGGTTTTGTTTTTGTGTATTGTTTTTATATCTTTATAATCTATCACGTTTATATAGATAACTTTATCTTCAATCAACTACCAACTCTTTTATAAAATAATAATAATTTATAATTAGATATTAGCAATTCAACTATCAACTCAAGCCAAATAGGGTCGGATCACATGACGTTGACATTCTATTTGTTCATTGACATTCTTTTAACCAACCACCAACTACGATTTCTATATACTTTTATTTTCACTTTATATTAATATACTCATGACAACAAAATATATTTATCAAAATGGTTTTGATATACGGTCAACGTTTTGAAAACAAAAAACCAGATGTTCAAAATTAGTTAAATTACTCTGTTTTAAAGTTTATTAGTTTGTTACGTGAAATGAAATTAAGAAAGGAGAGAGAGAAAGATGTTCCTTTGACTAGTGTGAAATGAAATGAAAAATATTGATTTTTTTAATGTCATAACATAAATATAATTATTCATAATTATTCTCAAATCAAATCAATAAACTGAAACATAAGTTTGCTTTAAAATATGCCATTACTAGCACACATACCTTTTTTGTTTTAATAACAATTTAATATATTTTTACTTATTCAATTCATATTCGAATGTATGATATTATATTTTTATATGAACTCGAGGGTATTATCTCTTATATCCTAATTCCACCTTTTTTACTATTTGATTTAGGTTTTAAGAATAATAATTTAATAAAAAGTATAGAAAAAGTAAAATAAAAGTGCCCTTTGGAGCTCTCAAAATCCTATTACAATTCTTTTAGGTCTAAGAATAATTTAACAAAAAAACATGTTTGAATAAATAATATAAAGGTAAAAGGATGAGTGTTATGAGAGGTTCAAAGTTTGAGTTTTTATAAGAACATAATACTATTTTTTTTTGTTAAGCTATAAGATGTTTTGGACGGGTCCGTGCACATACAGAAAACATCTTTAAGCCATACCAAATCCAGACTAATCATTATTCGAGCTGAGATAGATCATAAAGGCAATAAAACTATACCATAGCTTGAACTCGAATATATGGTTAAAGTAGGAAATAATCCAATTATTTAACCTATATGTTTAATAGTATGAGAACATAATATTATAAAGTTGTGAATATATATAAAAAAATACTATAAAGGGTAATATTTTAAAAATTAACCTGATAGCACCGTGTCAATTATTCAGCATCTAACTTTTTTTCTCAGTTTTCCATATTATTCAGACTTACAAAACAATTTGTTTGTTTTAATATACTTTAATTTCAATTTCCAAGATAGTAAACTTATTGCCAAATTTTATAAATACTACACACATAAATATGTGGGTACCATGGGGCTCGTGTAACGCCTCAAAATGTTCCTAAAAATTTTTATAATAAAATTTTAAGATATTCTGATAAAGGAGCCAACTCTGATTTTTCCTAAATTTTTTTAATATCAGACATTTATCATTAATCCAAACGAACCTGTCAAAAGCAGAAATATAAATCAGAAACACTCCAAGGGTCAATTGTAAATAAGTTTATACGTCTGCTCGATATTATAAATAAACGAAGAAAATAAAAAAAAAATCACAAAATGACATGTTACATGTAGAAAGAGGAGGAAGCCTTCCTTTAAAAAAATAATGACAAGAAATGATCCATGCTAGTTAAAAAATGTATAAAGTAGTGTTAGAGAGAGAGAGGCTCCACCTTCTCTCTAGATTTTCCGACGACGGACCATGCGCCTCCCACACAAGACGGCGAAAGTCCTTCCTAGTGACAAGAGCTACAAGTAGACTCGAATCGACTTTCGACAAACCCACGAGGCAGTCTTCACCTACTTACTCTCTTCTACCCTGCTGATCATTGGCAGCTTATCCGCCTTAGCAGAAAGCTCACAGATTTTAAACCACGGCTTGCTGCATTACAGAAGGCGCACTAGCCGAACCTTAGAGCCGATTTTGGGTACGGTGCGAAGGACGGTAGTGTGTCCTTCTAGTAAAATTGTAGCCACATCAATTAACTGATGTTAGGCTTTTGAATTTTCAATTCTGGACCTCTGTAGACTACAGAATCCTTTTAATGGCGCCAGCCCAATCCAAATCCTACGCTACTATTCAGTCAGTCAACTACCGTACTTAACGGGTTTTTTGGATCAAAACAAAGAGAATTTGGGCAGTAAGTCCTTCTCGTGAAATTGTAGCCACATCAATGAACTGATGTTAGGCTTTTGAATTTCTTAATTCGGATCAGAGACCGTTATGGTCTTTACTCAACAACCAAATGGGTCAGCCGGTTCGCCAAACCGAGGTCACAAACGCTGGTCGCCAAACAAGGTCGCCAAACAAAGGGTCGCCAAACAAAGGTCATCAAACGCGGGTCGCTAAACCGGTGGTCGCAAACAAAGGGTCGCCAAAATGCTGTCGCCAAACAAAGGTCGCCAAACAGCCGTCGCCCAATGTCGGCCAAACAACGGCCGCCCAACGCTGCTCGCCAAACAGCCATTGGCTGGGCCGCGCCGCCATTGTGCCGACCACGCATTTACCTCCAACTGTGGGGCGTCATATCTCCTTCGCTTTGAACTCGATTCGGGGCGTTTTACTTCATAGCCCATGGAGTCAAGAATACATTGATATGCCTGAGGAGGATGTTAGATGTCGCATCAAGGTGTTTGAATGAGTCACACTCAAGCAGCTCGTCAATCTGTGTCACCGTCAGTTGGATCACGCATGACCTCCAACTCAAGGTCATATCCCCTTCGCTTGAACTCCGATTTGGGTGTTCTGACTCTATGGAAAGCCCATTGAGTCAAGAATACATTAATATTCCTGAGGAGAGAAGATGTTTGACCGAGGTGGTAGACGAGCTCGTCCAGCTTCGGTCCGCTTCGCCGCCTTAGGATTTGACTGCGTATGACCCTCCAACTTAAGGTCATAACTCCTTCGCTCGAACTCTGATTCGTGTTCTTCGACTCTATGGAAAGCCCATCGAAATAAGAATCCATCTATATAAATTCACGAATTGAACTCATAATAACTCTTAGGAATCAATCCCAACCAAAACTACTAAGACGCATTTAACAATATTATTCTTAAACGGTTTTGAACAGTGGACTCAAAGATGAGGAAAAGACAACCAGGATTGAGATTCCAAGGATTGGAATCAAAGTGCAAAGATTTTGGGTTTGTTATTCTAAATCCTATTCCTTACTTCAAGTTTGAAATGTTTGTTCTACCGACCATATTCCTCGTTTCAAGTTTTCGTGATGTTTGTTCTAAAAGCATATTGAATTGATTTAATTGATTTGAGAAAAGTGATTGTGAAATGTTTGCATATAAAAATTCGTATTATTGAAAATAAATCGTTTATACTAAATAAGTATTATTATCAGGTGACTATATTTTGCCATAGTGACTAACGCCTTAATGTAATGTTAACCGCTTATTTCGTGATTAAGCGATGACGCAGATACCATCGCGGCCAAATAAAGGCGATCGCGAACTATCACGTACAATTCGACCAGAGCCCGACCGTGATCAGAAGTGTTCACTATTTGATTGTTTATAACCACGCTGTTCAACCCGATCAGACCGTTATAAACCATGTGATACCACAAGAGCCTCAAATGGATCGCGCTTGACTCGATATCCTCGATATCGAAGACACAGTTAAATTCAAGTATGGGCGAATCGAATTGATCGGGTATAATCGATTGGATTACATAATCGAATTGATTTTCAGAATTGAATTGAAATGTCGAATCAATTGAATTTGTAAGCATATTTGAATTGATTTGAGATCGTGAAATATCGACATGAAATGTATTTATGGGATGATCAATGAACTATAATTTATTGTATATATATAACAAAGTATATGTATTGTATTTATATTGATCATCCAAATGATTGAAAGCTCGAATTATTAAAATCAAGATGAATTGATTTGGGTTTTTGAATCGGCGTAATGGATTTATGTAACTACTACATGAAAATGCTTAGCGTATTGTTTTACCAATGCGCAGGTACCGAGTGATAGATAGTGATCGATAGCGGACCCAAGATCGAGGAGCGTCGAGTCATAAAGAAAGAAATCTCGGAGTATGCTCCGACATGTGCACTCATTTCATGTGTTCTTTTTGATATGGATATTTTGTATAAACAATTTGAATACTGAACATCTATTTTTGTAAATCATTTTGAAAAGGCTTGGATGCCTACTTTGTAAATGGATTTTGTTAAATGTAAATGTTTATGGCTTGCCTAATTTCAGAATCGCTCGCAAAGATATGATTTTGAGTGGATTTTATGGCATCCCTGACTTGCCTGATCCGCCTGCTTGCCTGCCTGTAAGGGGGCGCCACACTGCTCATTCTAGCCAACCGGCCTACAAATTCATGGGCCCCGATGGGACAAGGCCCTAAAGCCAGCCTGCACGAGACAGCTTAATGCACCTGTGAACACCTGTGCGACTCTCCGGGGGCTCGGTGCCCGGCACTCTCACCCCGAACGCCTCCTTTCCTGATGCGCCCTGACGCCTGGATGCCTCTTCACCCGGATGCTTCCTTTCCCGATCAACGACTCTACCAAATGAAACTGCCAATCGACTCTCCATGATATAAGTATATGTTATCCCAAGAATCACTAACCTACCCAAATGAATAGAAAAGCTGCCTCCACAGCAAATTGCTCGAGAAAGCTGTTACATAAAAGAAGAATAAGTCATCCTTCCCGGAAGAGCCACCTTCCCTACCTTTGCATGGGAAGAAATTATCCACCCTCCATTTAAAGGTGCATCTTCTCCCTCCATAAAAGAGGTGTTAATCACACTGGGGAGAGGTAATACATTCTCGATTGAGATAACAAATACTCTTAACGCCTAGTCTTCCAAAAGAGCCTAACTTCGCTTATGAGGGACGACTAACACCACCGTCAGTTCTCTCTTAGTTTTGTTTTCAGAAGTTGTTGCCGATCGTGATCGTGAATGCCTACCATCCACCGACTCGAGAATTCGAAGACTAATTGGCGCCAGTCGGGAAACCCTAAGCAAGAGTCTCGTAGGCGCACGGAAGCCAAGTACACCCGCCTCCAGTGATCTCCCCGATCTTCCAAGCTCATTGCCTCGAACATCCCACCCTGACTGTTGAAGCTCACCGTCACGTCCAATAACCCAAGAACCTTCCCCCCCCCAAGACTGGGCCTTCCCATGCTAAGAGACGGAGGCAAGATAAGAGGAGGAAACAGCAGTGGCCGTAGTCACGCAAACATGCGAACTTGGATCGGGAGGATAAATGAGCGCCCGCGTGATCCTGGGCCGAGCCCGCTATGGCCGAGAAACTCACTGACCTCCCCGCCCCACTTCCTCCATCTCGTCTGAGCAAAGGCAAGGAGATCATGGCCTGACGATGATTGGACTTCCATCTAGAGCACTGAAGTTATCTTCCGATACTGGCTCCCACGATGATTCACCATCCCCGAACGCCGCAGTCTGGCCAGAAAGGCCCCCTGGTCGACCTACCACCCATCGCACCGTGCAATCACTGGCACGGAGAAGCCGCAGACCGACACTCCGCCTGAGCTGTACCATGAATATGCCCGAGCGACCCGGGCGCGCCACCGTACCATCCATGTACCCTCCCTTCTGGTCGCTACCGCCCCACACATGCTTTGTCCTCCGCCTCCGAGGACTCACAAAAGACATGCTTCCTCCCATCTGGGCCAACATATTCCCGATTACGACCCCACTCGGCTCTATACCGTCCTTCGCCATATACGACGACTCTTCCGATCCGTATGATCACATGTTGCATTTCAACCAAGCAATGATCCTCAACGCCGGGACGACGACTTGTAGTGTCTCAGAAGCCCTCAAGGGCCACCTTAGCCTGGTTCCACAAGCTTCCGAGGGGGTCAATAAACTCATCTCTATGAGCCGCGTCCCGCTCGCCTCCCAACATCCGTGCTCGCCAGCGTAAAGGAACATCAAATTCTTCCTAAAGGTCCCCTAAATGAGAAGACGAATCCATCAAGGACTTCACACGTAGGTTCGGACAAGCTGTCCAGCAGATTGATATTAAAAGTATGGATGCGGTCCTACAAAACTTCCGAAGAAGCTTTGGGTCGACCACCTCGTTCTTTCAGTCTTTATCCCTAGATCCGCCCGCAACTATGGAAGAATTGTATCTACAGTGATAAGTTCTCCACTGAAGATAACATTCTGCCAAGAACCGTAATGATAACTACCTCAGAAGGGCAAAGTTCTACCACCAGCGCTCATCCGAACAGAAGAACAACCAAAACAAGGGTCAGAAGCGCCCCGAAGGGCATTCCAAAAAGAGAAAGGAGACCCCCCAGTTCACTCCTCTCAACATCACCTATGATCGGCTCCTACCCCTTATCTGGGACCTCCCTGATTTCAAGTGGCCCCCACCTATAAGGGCGGCCTCTGCATCGTAACTCGATCCCTAAGGTGATTATCATAGGACCATGGCCATCAAACCAACCACCGCTGAAGCCTGAATTCCTAAATGAAAAACCGATTCGGCCGGGCACCTCTTAAGATATATTCGGGAGCCAACCCGCTGGTAAAGAAGCCGCCTCCCACAACCGGCTGTGGTCGTTGTCGACATTAAACATGCCTGCCCCGCCGCCCATCAACTTTACTGGGACCCGCCGATCGCACGTCCAAAAGGCAGAGAAAATGTCCGAGCGGCCCCTGGCCGCAGCCGGTGAAGGTGAACACCGTCGAGCCCGAGAGAACATCACACCGGGTCACCATTGACGGCCCTATATCCTTCCCCATTAACCCACCCGGGCCACACTCCTCATTACGATGCACTCAGACCACCGTCTCAGATAGTCAGCTGATGTGCACATGGTCCTCGTCGATCCAAAGTGTGCCTAATTTACTTACACCCCAAATTCTTTGCTGCATGAGAGTCCGCTTCGATCATCTCGCCACAAGGTGGTTTTATCTCGATTAATGGGGCTACTACATTGATGGGAACGGGACATCGCCTTCGCCGTGGCGGTCCTGTAACCTTTCGCCAAGTACCGCCTCAGGCGGAGGACTCAGCCACAATGCCATCCTGGCCTGGGCCCGACCACATCGCCATGAAAGCCGCATCTCCACGCACTTTCACCAAACACCACGACTGACCGCGTCGCAAGTCGACTCTCTGGAAGCCACAAACAGCACGACAACACGCACACCAATGTAGGACGCCAATGCGAGATGCTCGACGAATCATCCGAGGATCAACCTCTCAAGAATAGCAACCACAATATTCGCCGGGCCCCGCCTCGATGATAGAGAGTCAGCGAAGAAGATCCCTTGAAACCATGCCTAATGGGCTCTATAGATGATCTATGTTAGTACCCTCCTGTCCGAGGAGGAGAAGGCCCAATTATGCCATGTGCTACAGTTGAACGCTGATGTATTTGCTTGGACCCATGCAGATATGATCGAAATAAGCCCCACACACGCTTCACACATACTAAATGTCGCCCATCCGCTGTCGCCGTACAAAAGTGAGGCGCTTCATCCGGATCGCTACTGGGTCATCCGCACTGTGTCGATAATCTTCAGATAACCCGCTGAGTCAGAGCGCTATAATCTCGAATGGTCGGGCCAATGTAGTGGTCGTCCTAAAGAAGGGAACAAATGGGGAGGGCGTGGATTATATGGACTCTAATGATGCATGTCCAAAAGACAGCTCTCCGCCCAGATAGATCAAATCGTGACTGCCTCAATGCAAGGTATAATATCTTTCTCTCGACACCTTCTCGATATCACCGTGATCCCCATGCACCTCTTACGAGGAAAAACATTCCTTCATCACTCCCTACGGACTATACTGCTATAATGATGCCTTCTACTAAAGAATGCAGGGCCACCTATCGCAGGTCAGGACGAAGATGTTTCACGCTACTCCAGAAAGACAATGGAAGTCTATATTGATACGATGGCGTCGTAAAATCCAAGCACAGATCACGTCGCGCGATTCCAATGTATATCCGACCTCCTCAGAGAGTATGGTATGAAATTGAACCCCTTAAAATGTGCCTTCGGGGTTAGCATCGACCGATTCCTTGGCTTTATGGTAACCCAAAGGGGAATAGAGGCTAATCCTGCACATCTTAAGGCCATCTTGCAATCACCACCCCTGTACTCTAGAAAGGATCCAAGAACTCCACCGGGCTTGGGCCGCTCTTGGGCATTTTATTTCTCGATTCATGGACCGTTTGAAACCCTTCTTGTTACCCCGAGGAGCCAACCGGTCGACGGAATGAGGAATGCGACCGTTCATGGCAATCAAGTTAACACCAGCGAGTTCCTGAGTACCAGGAGCCCTGAAGCCTGGGTGGACACACACTCTACCTATACCTAGCGCCTCTCGATATAGCATTGCGCCACTCACAAAGAACGCTGGGATGGGAAGTCGAGGCCCGTTCTCACGCAAACTCTAACTAATGCGAGACTGCATATAATACCTTTGAACAAGTCGCCTTGCCCTCCCGACACCGCCCAAAAACTCCGCCTGCTATTTTTCGAAGGCTCATCCTGCTGTGGTGTTAACCGATCTTCCACCGGGCACAATTCATGCATCTAATATGTCCGAAAAGGATGGTCTGGGCAATGGAATTGCTTAGTATGGCATCCAAGCATAAAGCCGAGACTCTTGAAGAAAGGGAAAGTCTCGGGTCGACTTCATCGCATAAATCCCGCAATGTGATGACCCGCGCTCCATGAAACTGGCCGATGGACACCGTAGAGCTGTACTTTACAAAACTGATGCCTGGTACTGGTCCGCAATTTCAGACGCCCTGAAACTCAAGGCCCCCGCTTGACCACCGTCAACTCTTCACATGGAAATCTACATGTCTCAGATCGCGGCATCCAAACCAGTGCGGCACAGCCCTCGCTCTACACCAATACTCATCAAAATACACTCAACTATATTCTAATAGTTCAAGAGTTATTACAATACTCTTAATACAAACACATATTATAATTATAATTCTAATACATGTTATACCAAAAACCATCAAAGCCACAATCCGGCTTTCTTCAAAATCGGCCTCTAAGATGAGCCGTCTCTCGAAAGCTTCCCCAGACTGGAATAATATTCCTCGACAAGTGAGCTATCACCCACAATGAATCACCCCAATTCCAGTTACTCCCCACCTGTCGCATACGCAACGATCCAACGTAAACACACACCCGCAAATACGCGATCCTACTAAATGTCTACATGCCCATTCCCACGCCCGCTTCCTCACCGACTCCCCCTCACACTTCGCTCAAACACGACAGGGTCATCATCTCAAAACAAAACTCACTGGCTGGAACACACCACCGAGTTTCCTGGTGAAAAATACGGACTACCCTCCGAGGCGAATGTGTCGGAGAACTTCCGAACAACATGGTCCCGACTCCGAACATTCGCACCCGCGAAATCATTCTGGTGAATTCAGGCATGTCGCGGTAATCACGTGCACACCGGTCAATGTCCTGCATAATGAATGCATTATGTCATTTCAATACACCATGCCAATATATTAATTATGCATATTCTCAAATTCAGCAATCAATTATATATAATCTCAAATTTGATCAACTAACTCCAAATTTGCTCACTAGCTAATCACTGTGTCCATTTCCAATGGTTCACATCCACAATTATATTCTATATAATTATGGCATCATGTTAACACCTCGCAGATTAACCTATTAATTTCTACACAACTCAAGCCATTCATCTCAAACAATTTAACGCCAAAACACACGCGACGCTTATGGTCAATTCACACAACCGGACTGCTTTTTACGTCCCAACAGCAGCAAGTGGCCAGTCCATGGGCGCCTGCTCACTGCAAACATTGTTCACTTTCAACTATCGCGCTTCTATTTTCTACTATACACACTAACACACAATTTATCAGATAAATTACGAAATGCAAACACCAAATAGCCCCATACGTCATGGATCGCTCAAATGGTTCCAAAATTTAGTAATACTGCTCCAAAGATTTGAACCGATCAAATGGCCACTCACGACCTCAAATCAACACAACCATCAACAAAACACTTAAACAAGGGTTAAAACAAGTAGATAAAACCCCACCACGGAAGCGGGCCAGCTCAGTTCCAAGAAACTGGCGCTCACGCTGTCGTCCTCGCCGGCTGCAGTAACAACTCTCTCCTCATTCGAAGAAATCCGACTTCCGCCGCATTAGCCGGATCTTAGAGAGAAGGCACACCTTCTCACTCTAAAAACCCAAACGTCTAGCCACTATAAGTTTTCTCTCCCTTCCTACACGTTTTGCTCCTTTTTCCCTTTTGAGAAGATCACTATTTGGCTATTTTGTCTTTACTATCATTAACAAATTCTAAAATAACATCTATGTCCCCTTTGCTTGGATTTTGACACGTGGCATAATCCCGACCGCCCGTTTCCATCATTTCTCTACTCATGCAACATGTGTCACAAGAATACATGTTATAGGTGACTTTTATCACATCACATTTCATTTTACTACACCGATACTTATTACCGAAAAACGCCATTAATCTCGACTGCCTCAAAATTCGACAAAATTACTCTGCTAATCAGATTTCACAGATTTATCCAAATCTTTAGAAACTGCTTCATCATCCGAGATTCAGAAAAATTTCGATTTTTACCGAAATTACGATTTTCGCCCCTCTTTTCCATAAATCGAATTTTCTGATTCATTAAAGAATTAACCATCCGTGAGGATCGAACAGCAAGACTACATTTCAACGCCAATTCAACAAGTAATCAGTACGAGGCCATGATAGTCGGACTCGAACTCGCACTCGCCATGGGTGCTGACAATCTTTCGGTTCAGAGCGATTCATAGCTAGTTGTCGGACAGGTTAACGCAGAATTCGAGTCTAGGGAACCCCGAATGGTGAGGTACGCTTCCCTAGTCAAGCGTAAATTAATGTCCCTCCCACTGAAACTCAACATGTCCCCCGGATCAGAATGAGAGGGTCGACGCCTTAGCCGTCGCGGGTCGCTCATCACGATAAGGAAACCGTATTTCTCCCCATCTACTATCAACCGGACTCCTCAATACTGCATGCCCAAATAAGCCAGATAGAGGAAGTTCCCCCGTCCTGGATGAACCCCATACGACTATACATAGCCACGGGGGAACTACCTAATGACAGAGACAAGGCCCACAAGGTTCGATTCACGACCAGATTCCATGATGACGCAGTTATGCAAACGATCCCCTCGAGCGGGCCGCACCGATGTGTCTAACCTGAGCAAGGCCGCATGTATTAGCCGAATCGCATGAAGGCATATGCGCAGAATCAATTTCGGGAAGAACTTCTAAGACACCAGCTCACACTCGTGGGCATTATCGCCAACTATGAAGTCGACGCTGACACATTAAGAAATGTGACCCTTGCCAGCGAATGTCCCATATCTTGAAATAAGGCAAGACTTGCCCCATCTCTAGCCTCGTGGCCATTCGCTCACTGTGGGGATTGATATAGTCGCAACTGGGCCCCACCGCACCGCTTAAAGAAACTATTATCGTCGCCACCGATTATTTCGCAAATGGATGTAGGCTAATGCTTTCTCACAATCAAAGATAGAGATGTTACCGGCGATTCGAAAATATCACCGGGCCGGCTCGGAGATCCCAAGATCAATCAGAACCGATAACGGGCCGCAGCCACGTACCGAAGCCTACCTAGATCTCGAATTGAAGATAAAAAATTCAGACTTCCACCCCCCAGATCCGCAAAGCAATGGCCAAACAAAATTTCCAACAAAACCTTGTCGATCGCTTGAAAAGCTTTTCTGCTAGACTCCTACTAAAGGGAAATGGGTAGAAGAACTCCCGGTGCTCGGGGCCTATAGAACCACGTCAGGGAAGCCAACCGACATCTCCTTCACTTACGAGATGGAAGCCGCATCCCCATCGAAGAATCACCCATCATCCGACCCAGCCTACGCCGTGTCGAAATGCGAATCAATAGCCGTGGAGTTAGATGCGAGCGAAGAGATGCTCGAAGCTCGGCAGCACCCGCATAACGCCCTACCAACGCCACTGGGCGATAACTCTTATACGTATGAATAAAGCCTCGAGTGTTTCACGGGCGACTAGAACGCTTTCCCAAAATACCCTAGAATTTTTATAATAAAATTATTATATATTCCGTATAGCCGGAAGCCAACTCGTATTTTCCGGAATTGTTAGATGAATATCATTAAATGATTATCGAACTTAAATAAACCCAAGTGAAAAAGAGAAAATATGGAAATTGTAAACGGGGACCTAAGGTCAATCGCAAATAAGTTTAGATGCTCATGAATTATAGTTAAATGAAAGTGAATTAATAAAGAGACTTAAAAATGAAGTTAATAATAGAATTATGACCTAAATATAAAAAAGAAATAAATAAAAAGTTAAGAAAAATCAAGCGAAAGCCAAGATGCGACACGTATGAAAAGAGGCGTAGTTCCTCCTTTAAAAGATTTATTGGCGCGATCCATGCTAAAAGGAAAACGCAGTAAAAGAGGAGATATTTTGGAGCGGTAAGCCTCTCACTTCCTATTTCCCAACGATCTGACCATGTTTCCGCGAAGCAAGAGGGAAAGTCCTTCCGTGACAAGAGCTGCAAGTAGAGACCGACCGGAGTTTCGACAACCTCCAAGAGGTAGTCTTCTCCTACTTTGCTATTTTCTACCCCGGTGTCAGCATGGCTTATCTCATTTGTGGGAATGTTCGTTGTATTTAAAACCACGGGAGGGGTCGCTACATTGCAAACAGTGCATACCCGAACTCCAGAGTACCGATTTTTCGTGGCGGCAGTTAAATAAAGGAATTGCAGTGAGTCATTCCGTAAATTGTATCCACATCAATGAACTTGATGTTGCCAATTTCACCCGACCTCTATAGACCAAGCAGGTCCTTTAGTCTAGCATCATACAGAGGTCGGCCAGACCATGCAGAGGTCGGCAGATCTCATGCACAGAGGTCGCCCGACTCCTCGTTCCCGTGGAGGTCGGCCAGACCTCATCCTCAGAGGCCAGTCAAGATATTCACGTAGTTGTGGTGCCGCCAGACTCCGCAGTTAGAGGTCGCCAGCATCTCACGCAAAGGCCAGAGGTCACCCACACAGACTCCCATCCTGGAGGCTCGGCCAGACCTCATCCCCGTAGGAGGTCGGGGGGCCACAGGACCTCATCCAAATAGAGGTCACCAGATCCCCATCCCTAGAGGTCACAGAGGACGTGCCCTCGCACACCTCATCCCGTAGCGGTCATTTCGTCGCCGTCTGGCCGACCACGCGCATGACCTTCAACTTCGGAAGGTCATAACTCCTTCGTTCGAACTCCGATTCTGGTGTTCTTGTACTCTATGGAAAGCCCATTGAGTCAAGAATCCATTCATATGCCTGATGAGGATAATAGATGTCTGACTAAGATGTTATACCAAGTTTACTGAGGTCAGGTCAGCTTAGTCAGTCAGCTCGGCTGGGTATGACTACGTATGACCTCCAACTTTGGAAGGTCATAACTCCTTCGTCCGAACTTCGTTTCGGGTGTTCTTGGACTTTATGGAAAGCCCATTGAGTCAAGAATCCATCTATATATAGCTTGTTGAAATTGGGAATCATATTAAACTCCGAAAATCAATCCTAACCAAAACTACTAGTACGCACGAATAATATCGTTTCTTTAAACGTTTTCAGAATAAGGACTCCAGTTATGGTGAAAAGCTAACCGAGATTGAGATTCCAAGGATTGGAATCAAAGTGCAAAGATTTTTGGGTTTGTTCTAAAGACTCCTATTCCTCGCTTTCAAGTTTTTTGCATGTTCGTTTTATATTTCTATTTCAAGCTAATATTTCCAAATGCTGTTTAAATGCATGCGAAAGCATATTGAATCGTTTTAAATTGATTTGAAGAAACAATCGTAAAATGTTTGCATATGGCACCAAAGCTATCATTGACAAAGAACTATTTATTCAAATGTACATATCGTATTGTACTTTGCTATAAAGGATTTGAACGCCCATAATATAATAAGTTAATGCTTTAGTTCAGATACATATATCGCAGATACCAACAGGGGTCAACAGCAAGACGCGAATCCACAGTTTGACGTGTCACTCCGATCGCCAGCCCCAAATGAGACCTAGAGACGGGTAGTGTTCACTATTTGATTGTTTATAACCAACAAATAGCCCCAATGCAGAATCAATGCGGTTATAAACTGTTGACACATCGGCAAACACGACCGCGTTTGACTCGATATCCTCAGATATCAAGACATAGGCAAATCCGTTAAGGGCATAACCGAATTGATCGACATAAGCAATTGGAATTGATTTAGATAATCAGATTATTATAACCCAATTGATTTTGCATAATCGAATTGATTTACAATTGAATTGATTTGGAGATTGCAGAAATATCAATATGAAAGTGTATTTTTTCTAATGAATGTTAATCATAATCATCTATATAAACAAGTATATGTATTGTATTTATAATGACATCATCCAAAAAATTTAGAGTTCTCGAATTATTAAATTGCATGATTCGATTTAAGCGAAATCGAGGAATGGATTTGTATGTAACTACTAAGCATGAAAATGCTTAGCGTGATTGCTTACCAATGCGCAGTACCGAAAGTGATAGATAGTGATCAAAAGCGGACCTAAGATCGAGGAGCGTCAAGTCATAAAAGAGAAATTTCTGAGTATGCCCGACATGTGTATTCATTCCATGTTTTCTTTGGATATTGATATTTTGTAAAAAACAAATTCAACTTCAACATCATTTGTAAATCATTTGAAAAGTGCTCAATGCCTTCATTGTAAATGTATTTTGTTAAATGTAAATGTTTCATGGCTTCGTCTACTTTGAAAATCGCTCGCAAAGATATGATTTTGAGTGATCGAAAGGATAAATCCAAGGCCCCGTATTTGCTCGATCTCACAAACTGCCCGCCGCCCTGCCGCCGCCATGAATCCACCCGAGGAAAGTTTTCGAGAATACTCTGCACCCACCGTGTGGAAATTCCAACCTAACTGGAAGGACCTATGTCGGACGCTAACCGCGGCCGGTCCTACGCCTATAGATAAACGATGAACCCCCTATACCTAGAATGTGGAACGCCATGCACCCGAGAAGGTATTATCAATAAAAGAATATCTTTATTTTTGCCTACCACATGTCTTCGTGATATTTTTCATTATATTGTATCCAATCTAAAAGCCCGAATGGCGCAGTCAAATGACCTATCCGACCCAGCATAGATAACATCTAGCTGGTCAAATCTAAAAGCCCGGATGGCGCAGTCAAATGACCTATTATGCCCAACATAAATAAAATATAGCTGGTCAAATCTAAAAGCCCGGATGGCGCAGTAAAATGACCTATCCGGGCAACACAACAGACACGCCTATCCGTTCCATACGATGACATTTCACCGTCACGTCGAATGGTGCGCTTAACAAAAATCAATACAAACCTGAACGACGCAGCATCAAAACGTACAGCAAGGCATCAAACAAAAAGTAACGAAGAAACAAAAAGGGATGTAAATTGTTTGATGCAAAAACACTGAACAGTTCAAGTCTCGCCTCGCAAAGCACTCAAGCCTTAATTAGCAGCGGCATCCTTAACCCCGCCGTCCGACAAAGCCGGGAGACCCATCGGAAGAGTCGCCTCTCCGAGGTGGCCTGGCCGTTCCGACGCTTCCTCCCCGCACAAGCAGCTGATCCGAGGTCGGGGTAGCGCACGAGGTGCTCTGGGGGGCACCAAAGGCAAAGAACTTTGAGTTACGACCAAGGATCCCAGATTCCATCCGGATCTCGAGGCTCATTCGCATATGTCAGGGTGTGTAAAACACGCCAGCTCATAACCATAATAACAGCCGTGGTCGCCACTAGCAACCAACTCTACCCATCACCTTATCAAGAACGCCCTTTTCCTAGAGGGGCTACGTAAATCATCCTTTATGGTCCTAAGCTCTAAAATCAAGAAAGTCGCCTGGCCGCTAAACGACCGCTTTCTTTCCTCCGCCTCGTACAAGCCCCACCCGCTGTGGACAATGCCTTATGAGCAACTTCAGGCTGACTCCGCTTTCAAGAAGGTTCCGCAACCGCTATACTGACTCAAAAGCTCACCCATCTCGTGCTTAGGATTAACAACCCTTCAATCTCTCCAACCCACATCGCCGCCATGGTGTCGTGATCCCTTCAAACCCTCGCCTGTGCCACATTCCTTAGCTCTTCCAAATCTAGCGATGGCACGCCTGGTCCCCGCCTCCTTGAATGAAACACCGATCTCCCGCTTCACGATTCCCATTCATATAATCAATGCTCACATTCCTTAGCCGTAGCTCGAACTCGTGATGCTAAAGCGCCATGTTCCGAATAGCAGCGACGACCTGCAAAGAAACCCATTAGGAGTACAAAAATCAAGCATTGACACTAATGTCACATAACGAAACTCGCTATCTTACCAGTTTAGTCAACTGAACGTAGTTACGGTTGCGGACTTGTATCCCGTCATCGATAATCCACTGGATGTCTTCCTTCCGGGTCCCTGTAGGAACGCTCATCGAGTAGTCCTCGCTAAGACCCATGCCCCTAGCAGCTACCGACATCCGAAGCATGTGCGGATACAAATTGTTTAGCCGGTCCGCCGCGAACGCTCCAAGGTGGAAAGGCTCCCAACGGCGCATGATATACTTCACCTCGTCCGCCCTGGGAGCCGATACTCTCCACTCCTGAGGTTCCCGCCCCACGCGGAGTGAACATACCAATGGTTATAATCCACCCCAAGAATGTGGCCTTGGCATCCTGACCGCATAAACTTCGACCTGCTAGGTTGACCCTCATCCCGATCGGAAGGGGGATTACCTGAAGTGCACTCGGAACCGGATCGGCCTCCTTCGACTTTATCCGGGGTGACCCTCACGGGCCCGCTTGATCTCAGGCCTTGATTCTGAGAGCCAGCATGATAATGGCTTGTACCTCCGATCCTCCCTCCGCAAATGGCCGACTAGTCCAGCACTCAAGTAAGGAGCAAGCTCGACTCCATCGCCTGAACTCATCCGGCCGCTCCTCAAGGAGCGGCGTGAACTGCCTAGCGCCTCAAATATCCTTCCTCCCGCTCCTCCTCCAAATCCCGAACCGTGGTTCGACACTCAACCCGTGGAACGCAAATCCTCCCCTCGGGACCCAGCGCCGTCTGGCCGCCCGACCGCCCATTTCCTCGCTAATCTTATCACCGGGGGCGTATCCGCCGCCCGGCTCGCAAAGGGAGCCGTCGGGACTGGGCTTACCCGTTCTTCACTGAACGGGATGGGCGTAACTGAACCCTCACTAAAGGGAAGTGGACGAACCCGACAAGCTTCAAGACCGCACCCGACTCTCACGCCCTTTCAACCACTGGTCGCCGGGAGGGATGGAGTCGTCAAATCGGGACGCCGTAGGTCGCAAGAATGACAAAATGCTCATTTTCCACAATGTCCGAAGGCAGCGGTCGGGGAATGACTGGGAGGGTGTAAGGGGCCGGGTTGCGCCTCACGACAGATATATTATCTAGAGTTAGGAGAACCTTGTAGTGACCCTCCTACTCGGAAATCTCTGATAGCCGGTGAATTTTCTCGAAGCTCGACTTCTCCACCTAGTTCACCAGCCTGCCTCGCCAAGCCTTCCCTACATGAGCAACCCAAGGTTAGTCCATCATAACACACTAAATATCCGAGAAAAGGCCGTCAGGCCAGGTCTAACCCGACCACACACCTGGGAAGGACTGAGATCCCGCTTCTTTGATATTAACTAAGGTCTCTGGAGCCTGGACTCATCCTAGGGTCCCCCTTATATCATAAACACGCCTCTCCTCCGTTTTGTGTGAGCCGGGAGCCCATTAACAATCTGAAGTCGAGGGTTCATAATCGACATAGACATCCGGCCGCCCCGCTTCTATTCCTAAACAATGGTCATACAAGCTCGACCAATGAGAGATCGAGTTGGTATAGGTGGTTCAACACGCAGCACCCAATCAAAATACGAATGACGGTGGGGTGGATAAGAGCTGGGGGCGCCCGGGTAAAATGCAAAAATTGCTTGACAAGGGCTAGCACTCCAGAAGCGGAACTTACTGGTGAGAGGTGCTCTTGCAAAAACACACCGTTATGTTCTCCACCCAGGGTAGACTCATCCGTCATTTCCATCAACTGGATGTCAATGTTATCGAGCACCTCACAAAAGAAGTCATTAACCTCCATCGGCCGTGGATCTAAATGACGCCGTCAAGGTAGGCGCGCCGCTCGGGCACGCCTTCCACCATTCAGGAAGCTTCTTCCCACCCCATTCGCGCATCGCGGAGCAAGAAAAAACGATTATTAGACTCTAGCCATACCCACCGAGACGGGCGCATACCCAAGCCCTGCAAGGACCGCCCGGGCCGACGTTTTAAACCACACCCGCCCCTTCCAGCCTCTACTCTAAACGCCACCACCACAAATTCAACATTACTAAGGGCGACGGGTTACCCGCAAATGGAGCGTACGAAAGGTTGGGAACAATAGCTCCGCTAAAGAATGCAAGGTTGGGACTCAAATTTATTCGCACAGATGGTCACAGAGAGGAAAATGTATAAACCCAAAATAAGAAAGGGAAAAGAGTACGACTTTAGTGATGCCTATATCTATATATATCGACGCCTAGGCCTCGCACCAGACACGCACCGCTGACTAATCGTCATCCGGATTTAACCATCGCTGACGCTTCACGCGCTAGTGGCACGTAGATTAAGGTGGGCCGGATTCAGCCCTTTAATTTCTGGGCGTATAGTTAATCTGGCCGGCCCGTTAACAAATTATATTCAACGCTCTAATTAGGCGTAATATCCGAATAAATATACACAAAATTGCACAATAAGATACTAAGTCGCCAAAGAATCATGATTTTATTAATCGCACCAAAAAGGTGTTCAGATTCCATAGCGATGCTTGTTACCAAATCATATTACAATACATCCAACTAACTTACAAGACACCTAAATACAAAGAAAACAGCAAAGCATCCACCGGAATCGAAAGAAGTCACAGGCAGGCTAAGAAGGAGGAAAATATGGAGATGGGGCTGAAAGAAGTAGAATCTTGGGAGATCCCCGCAGGATTCGACAGGGGGTGTCTTTGGATTCCATTCAAGTTTTATAACCACCTAAAGACCTCTGCACACTCCGACTGGCCAAACCAGCGCCCCGGCCCGATCCATGCCTTGAAAGGCTACCAAATAATCGATCACAATCATCCTCCATTCCTCGCAATCCCCAATTCTGAAGGTCCAAAGAACGAGACCAATTATCCTTCTCTCGATGAAGGAACATGGATAACCGCAGACAATCAACCTCGTCACCCCTCTAAATTTTTATAAGAATCCTCCAATCTCAGGATTAACTCAAGCAATCGTGATAAAGATTCAATGGAGTTTCAAAAAGTTACAAAATCACATCAAATTCAACAACATTGATGGTCGCCACATCTCATGATACGACCACAAGCTTGTTTCGCTTTTTTTTCCGACGGAAGATTACTCCCTCCCCTACAGAAAATGGGGCATTGTGGTACCACTGGTCTGCTCAGCCCCCCAACCAACCGGCCACCCTCCCAAGGGCCCCGATAGGACCATGCCCTAAAGCCGCCCGCCCAGACAGCTTAACAGCCCAGAGTTTCTATGACTCTCCACCCGGGTGTCCGGGCCCCCGGATGCCTCATTTCCCGATGCGCCCGACACCTGACGCCACCCTGACGCTTCCTTTCCAGACAAGAACTCTACCAAATTAAACCGCCTAACCTAGCCTCTACGATATAAGTACAGTATTCCTCCCAATGCTCACCCGCCTAGCTGAATAGGAAGGCGTTCCCAACAAAGACTGCCTCTGGGAAAGCTTGCCATATTAAAAAGAAATAGCTTCAAAGTCATCCTTCCCGAAATAAGAGTCACTTTCCTTACCTTTACATGGTAGTTAAATCGCCCACCCTCCACGAAGTTACCGATCCCTTCTCTCTCTCCATGTTATAGTTAATCAATAACCTGGACGGCGCATCTACATTCTTCGACAGATAACTACAATTCCTAACGCGCCGGCCTTCCAAAAAAGAGCCTAACTTCATCGAAATGACGCACTTAACATCACCGCTGCCTTCTTGCTTCGTTTTGCATGTCATCGCCACTCGCTGACGCGAACGCCCGCACGATCCATCGACTCTAAGCACTCGAGACTATAATATATATATATATATTATTTTTTTATTTTTTCATCGCACTCATATATTTTCATCACATTCGCTTTAATAATATTCTGTCAAAATCTTTAAAATTTACATTGCAATACTCTGGTTATCTCAGGAATTATTTAAGGAGGGTCATGCAAGCACGTGACGTACTCGCGCAGGTGACGTCATCTGGCACGTGGCAACGCGGAGAAGACACATGAAAAGATAAAAAACGCGCCGAGTGCGGCCACGCTTATCGCCACCCACCCACTTTCATCGCCACGTCACCCTCTTAATGTCAAAATAATTATTTTTGTTTTTAAATATTTATAAAACTAATCTTTTAAAATTTTATAACTTTATCTACTAATCATGGCTTTAAGATAAATTTAAATTCGCATTTCAATTGATTTTAAGATTAATTTTTTAAAATCTCGTAATTGATAAATCAGATTTAAAAGGAATAAAAAAAAGATTTGTTTGATAAATATTTAAAAAAATAATCTATATATGTAATTTATTTTAAAAAATTAATTAGTTTGCAGATCAAGAATAAAATTTCGCGAATATCACGATATGCTCTAAGCATCGATGCAGGCCGACACGATATCCTCCACCGATAAATGAGCCTGATCAATTTTCGCAATTTAGAGTTAAATCGCCGAAATATCGATTTTTCTCCGATATGATATTTCGCCTACTTTTTCGCCAAAAACATCAGACTCAGCTTCGAACCCTACTAAAACTACAGCTTTGCCATCTTTCTCCACCAAACCAACAGACTTCTAATCATATAAGGTGCAAATAAAAGTTATATGCTCTTCTATTATTAAGATAATTTTTAATTATAAATTAATATCAATTTAATAATATTCACATCACAACTATCAAATTTAAGAAATCAACATTTATATAAAATATTTTGTTTAAATAATAAAATAATATATTTTATTTTAAATTTGATTAAATATGTTTCTTAGTTCAAAATAAATGAAGTTAAAAATAAAAATAATTTTATTTGTTAATAAATAAATATAAATATAATTAATTTCTATTATCATATTATTTAGTTGATATATCTTTTAATATAAGATCTAATATTTTGATTTTTTCATTATCTATGTTACATTATTTAGCTTGATATATCTCATTTAATATTAATGTCCTTAATGATAGTACTTACGATTTCTTAGTGCTATTTTTAAAAATTTAAGTATTTTCATAAATTTTATATAATTTTATTTTTCTGATATTTTTATAAAAATATCCATCGATATTTTCGATATATTCATAAAATTCAATTATCGATATATCCGTATTTATCGATATTTTGATCCAATAGAGACTATTATTTTCTCTCTCGATCGATCTGTGTAAAAGCCAAACTTGATAATGACTAGGTTTTTTTTAAAGCCCTGATGAAGGGCTTTCCTGTAATTTCACACTATGATATTTTCTTCTATGAACCTATAAATATCTTTCGATTCGGTAAAGTTAGCCTGTCCGTCACGTGACTATGGGTCCCTGTCTTTAACCCTGGTTTTAACTATGGTTCAATGAGTCAAATTGTCTTCTAGGCCGTGTGTTTGGTTACTACACCTCTATGACTTCGAGTTCGAATGCGCTTCTTCTTAACCTAACCACGGCGGGGATAGTGGAGAACTCGAAAACTACCCAATCTGGTTTATTAACAATGTGATTCGATTCAAACACCCTTTAAATATGATATTCGGAAATTTAAAAAAGTTTTGGCTTTTATTTCTTTAAAAACTATAATTAAAATAATATTTGAAAATATAAAGAACATCTTTTAAAAAAATCATTTATCTTTTAAATTTAATATTTTTTCGGTAACAAAAATGGTACTAAACATGTTCTCTTCTGATTTGTTGGTTGTTTTTGTTTGTGAAAAAGAAGTCTTAAAAATTGTAATTACACATGTCTTATCCCTTATCAAATTTGATAATTTGATTTCAAAACATAATTTTAAAAGTTTTTTATTTATAATGAGTTATTTTTCAAAAAAATAAAAATAGAAAAGATTAGATTTATAAAATTTGGATTATTTGATATACTTTAACAAAATATTTCTTGTTAATGGATAACGCATGTATAAGATTATCAAAAAGGAATGTATAAGATTATAAAAAAGTGAATTGATGATTGATGATTGGAATTTTGGATGGGACAAACTCTGACTCGCAACCAAACGCTCATGAGTCCCGACTCGGTTTAACTCATCATGGTTGCTATCACGCTGAAGGCACGCGCGTATTAACTAACCGTAGTTAAAGACGGACGCGTTTTTGGCTATAAAATTAGGGTTTGGGTACGAAGGAGTCGTCGTGCTCTCAGAGGCGGGTTCATCTTCGGTCCCCCTCTCCCCTTCTATTCTCTATCTTCGTCTTCAATCTTTTAGGGTTTTTGTGATCTAATGGCTTCTGCAGAGGTAGAATTCAGGTGCTTCGTCGGAGGGCTCGCCTGGGCCACCGACGACCGGTCCTCGAGACGGCTTTCAGTCGGTATGGGGAGATTCTCGAATCGAAGGTCTGTTGTAGGCCGACGCAGAGATCGGATCTGGACTCGATTCTGCTTTGTCGATCCCTGATCTGGATCTGGATCTGTTTGTGTTACTAAGGATACTCTGATTCCGTTCTTTTGTTGACTTCTGTTCTGTTAACTGTCTGTGATTCTTTACTAATCTCCCTGAAATTCTAAAATGTTCTGTTCTCGTTCGTGAGCAAAGACGAGAGCACCGATCGATTTTGAGTTTCAGATACTGATTTTCTGTTTTTTTTTTTGTTGGATTTATGTTAGATCTGACTGTTTTCTTTGCCCGTTTTGTTTAGTTTGGCAATGATTCATCAAACCATTCAGACTGGAAGGTCCAGGGGCTTTGCCCGTGACAACGTAAACGAACAGGCTATGAGGGACGCTATCGAAGGGATGAATGGCCAGAACCGTGACGGTCGTAACAATACCGTGAACGAGGCTCAGTCTCGTGGCAGCGGCGGCAATGGTGGTGGCGGGCTACCGTGGAGGTGGTGCATAAGCGAGAGAGGTGGTCGCCGAGCAGCGTTACAGCCGTGGTGGTGGTGTAGTTACGCAGGCGCGGAGTGTTATGGCGTAGCCGCACCACAGCGAGACGTGATCCTACCCAGGGCGGTGGCGGCAGCCTGAGGGCAGCTGGAGGGAATTAGATTTCGAGTTATGTCTGTGGGGTGTTTATTTTTATGGTTCTGTCCTGGATTTTCTGTTATGCTCTCTTTTGCTGATGCTTGGTTCTCTCTTTTTGATCGCTGGGTTTGATAAGATTGTTAGATGGTTACTACTTTACTACTTTAAAAAATCGGAGCCGAAACGAAACATGTCAAAACAAACAGGATTTAGCGTGAGCCAATTATATTATGTTTTTTGTAATTTGTTTCTGTTCTTCCTTCTGTGCCAGTTTTCTCACCCCCAATCTGTTCTGATATACCTCAGATCGGCTCTAAAGCATTTTTACCAACCCTTCCAGACATCCATAGCGCACATGGTGTTCCTCCTCTGAGGCTAACCAATGAGCAATATTTGAAAGAAAGGAAATTTAGTGGTTTGTTAATTGTCATCAAACAGTACATGAAAATCAGCCCTCCAAAGAAAGGGAATCAACACTTTTTTTGTTTAATGACGTAAGAACAATAAGCCAAATATTCGTCTCAAATTGATGATAAATTAACCAATATTTATATTGATTATATTATGTATTTAAGAATTAAAATAATTATGAAAATGTGGCATTGTTGTATTTTTATTGTTATTTTCTCTCTTTATCTGCTGTTTTATCGGTTTTCTTTGCAATTTGTAATTTTTAAAATTTGTCTAATACAGAACTATAGTATGTAAATGAAAGAGTAAAAGATTATGGAAACAAAAAAAAGTCACCCAAGTGAGATGATTTTAAAACGGCTGCAAATTTTAAATTTCAAATTAATTTTTATTAATTCAATAATGATATTGGAACAGCTATTATAATAATTCTTGCATATATAAACCTCTTTCTGACTTGTCTTAAAAATATCTTAAAACAAAAAAAGTTGCTCTGTAATAACTAAACATGTTTGTTTGAGTGTTATCATAATTCTTTTCCCTTAAACATCAAAATTATTCCTAATGGATACTAGTTTTAACTTTCCAAAGTTAACATGGGATTAAGCGAAGCTATCTGAATACCCAAAAGCCTGTATGTTGGTTCACAATTTGAGGTGCAAGTTTTCATCATCATATATTTGTTTAGTCTTAATCACCCAAAAAATTTCTTAATTTGAAACTAATCTATCTTTATAACTTCAATTTCAATGATTTAATAATAGTAGACAACTCAATTATTGAATCCTAAAGTAGTGGGTGACATGATATTATTATGTTGCTTCAGACTAGAGCAGATGTGCTGTAAATCCGCTCATTGGCTGAAGATGTTTTAGTTTGTGGCACAATCCAGATGATTATTCTCTCGTATATATATTAGAGTATATATATATATATATATATATAACTCACAAACAAATAAATGATACTATATACAACATATATTATGATAATCAAAGTATCTGATGTCAACATTAGACTTTCATAAATTATTCTAGTTAAAAATGATTGTGTTGTCATTTATAATCTTAATGATTTACTTGTGTTCTGTCGTTTTTAAAACCCCCAGTTTTATAGTCACCTTGCTAAAACAAGCCAAACACTAGGTAATCAAAACATCACTTAACTTTTAACTTTCAACATAGGAGCTTTATTCTACATATATAACCATTAAATAAAACAAATAGCGACATGAACATGTTCATATTGCTTCAGCAATCACAGCGTTTTGATGTTAACATTCAACTTTTACCATCATTTTGATGCGTTTGGGAGAGCTTATTCACGGTTTATTTGAGTTTATTTTTTTTATATAAATAAAAAGATAAGGTATTTGAAAGAGCTTTTAAAAATAACTTATAACCTCTTATAACCAATAGCTTATTTTAATAAGTCTGCCATGGGAAGCTTATAAAAATGCTTAAAAAGCATATAAAACCGAAAATCGATCATAATGACAAAACTGTTATTTTGACAAATTATGCAAAAAGAAAATGAAAAATAGAAGAAATTTCGAAAATTAGCAAAAGTCGTGAAAATTATGAAAAATATAAAACAAATTCCAAAAATTATGTAAAAATAAGTAAATTTTTTGAAAATTATGTATAAGTATGAAAAAAATTCCAAATTTTATGTGTACAAATAGGTAATTTTTTTTGAAAAGAATTATGTAAAAAATAGGAAAAAAGCTAAAATATAATAAATAAAAAAATCTATTGATGATGGGAAAAATGATATTAATGATGATTTTATTGATTTATAATTTGATGCAAATCTTAGAATGATTATTTTGTTTTTGAGCTTAGAACTTTGTGATGACGAGCGCTTACGATATATCATATTCTCATTTTCTCGAACGCGATTTAATGGTAAACACCAATCGACGTTTCATTTTATATTCGATGTTATTTACTTTATCAGATTTTATTATTATATGCAACCATGTGATATTTGGGATAACATTTAATGTAGATATATAATTTTATTTATATTGGTGATATTTAGCATTACTTAAAAGTTCTCACTGCCTCGTTGGCCAGTTCTCAGACCTCAAATATACTTAAATAATCCATGAAATTAGCCAGAAGACATCATGTTCCAATTTTAGAAACCTAAATATTTTAGAATGGGGTTAAAAAACCTGTAATATTTGGGCTTTTTATAATATCTTCGACGATACGAAACAAAAAACAAGACAAGTAGAACGACTTATTACCATTTTTATAATTATACGCATTCGAAGCAATGTTTTTCAGATATAATGAATCTTTGCTTTATTTTTAATTTTAGATCATAAATAATATATATATAATTTTAATTTTTAGTTTTTAGTGAAAGTTTTTTAATTCTTAGGCTCATGACAAGTCCTTTTTTATTCAAAAACATTCCAATTTTATAAAATACTACGATAAATTTTTAGTAATTTAAGTTGTTATTAGCGTTTGTATTGTAATGATCCAAACACAAATGTTTCATTGTATAAAATACTTATGATATAAGGCCTCGCTGGTAAACATCTTAATTAAACACTTATATTTTATAAGAGCTATATCACAAATAGCTTTATTTCAATAAACTATCTCGTTGTTTGACGCATTACTACTCAAGCACTTATAATAAATTTAAATGAATTAAAAGATCATTATAAGAAATTATAAAATCAAGTGTTGTGATAAAATGCTGACTCATTATAATGTTTAAAAAAAATTAAAAACTAATAATTAAAGAACTATATATATATATATATATATATCATGAAATCATGATAAAAAATTAAAATAAAGTAAAGATTCATTATATAATCGAAGATTATCAACACTGTATCTAAAGATAAAAATAACTAATGAACCATACTTTCCTCTATAAAAACTAAAATATTATATGTTTTTTTCTTCATTAAGATCTTTAATTTGTATGCTTTCTATAACCGGAATGCGACGACGTATTCATAAATGCTATGCTGAATATACTTCTCGAGGCAGAAGGCACACCGAGGAGCGCACTTTAAATGACGCGCACCCTACCTAATATAACTTAAAAATTATATATCTCATCAGAATGCTTATAAGCTTTATCTAATAATAAAATACAATAAAGAAAAGATATTAAACATAAAATCAAACATCACTGTTTTCATCATCACAAACATTTTCAAACAAAATAACAAAGAAAAATAACAACACCATTACAGCTTTCTATCACCACAAAATTCTAAGCTCCAAAATAAAATAAACACTCATTTTGACCAAGATTTGACTCTAAATAAAAATCATCATCAATATCATTATTTTCGTCATCAATAGATTTTTTTTTTCTATCAGAATTTTTTTTCATATTTTTTTAATAATTTTTTTTAAACTTACCTATTTTTACATAAATTTTCGAAAGTTGTTTTATATTTTTTAGAATCTTTTACACAAATTTTAAATTATTTTTACCTATTTTTATATAATTTTTCAGAATATTTTTTTTATATAATTTTTCAAAAAATTTACTTATTTTTCACATAAATTTTCAGAAAGTTGTTTTATATTTTTTTTTCATTATATTTTAAGTTTATTATTTTTATTATTAAGATGACTAATTTTAGTTTTTCGTATAAATGTTTTGAGTTTTTTTAATAAGCTTCTTCGTGTTGAAAATGGTTTATGTTTAAGTTAAATTTTTTATAAACTCTTTCAAACATTTATAATTTTTAATGTTATCTCATAATGGTAAGATAAACTCAAATAAACTATAAATAAGCTATTCTAAACTCTTATAAAATAAATATTTAATTATTTTTATAAAATAAATATTTAATTAAGTTGTTTACCCAAATAGTTAATCATAAATTCATAAATTCCGTAGTGTTTTTACCTTGTACTGGACCTGTTGACGCTGTAAAGTCTAGTACAACACAGCTTACCCAAAATAACTTATTCCATATTTAAGATTTTACTATGTTCTTGTTAAGACACCCATCCTCCCTTCCTATCACCACTTGAGTCTGTATTTGGTAAACAGGTCAATCCAACTCATTCGGGCTGCGGATCAAAATGAGTTAGGCTAATTAGTCCAAATTCTATTCGACCACTTTCGAATGTTCCAATCTCAATCAACAACGCGAGTCAAGGGTTAAAACTTTAAAATACTAAAAAACAATTAATTTTACTAAATAATATATATAAATATATAATAATAATTAATATATAAGATAATTGACTAAACAGCAGTAATAATATTAAAACAACCAAATAAATAAATAACGTTAGAAGATTGTTATATTGGGTGATCAAACCAATCCAATAAATAATACTAAAACAATAAAGTAACAACTTAATAACATCTCTGAAAAAAAATTTCAAAGTATCAAATGAAATCTCACATAACTCTAATCTTCATTATCATCCTCGTTATATTTAATAATATCATGTGACTCTATATTAAAAAGATGTAAATCATCGATGCTAGTTGAGCCATCATCATCATCTATTAATTAAATTTTTAGAATGCTAATAATATAAATTTCATTTATATTTGGAAAAAAAAATATTTTTTTCCAAAAATGTATCTCAACCATATAATAATGAAATATCATATTTGTTTTGAAAATTCATCTTGTAAGAAGATATAATCATATTAGGAAATAAATAAGTTTATATTTTTTGTTAATTATATTAAAAATAACAATATTTTGTTTTTAACACTAGTATAAGTAATAAAATTATTTAAAATATATTGATAATTTAGTTATTAAATTTAATTTAATTTATAAATTAGTACAACTTAATTTTTATCAAAAAAAAATGATTAAAAAAATTTTAGAGGATAAATAAAAAAAATAAAATTACAAATATTTAAAATAGGATTAATGAGATAAATAAATAGATTCAATATTAAAACTTTAATTTATTTAATTTGGATGTATTCCATAATTTTTCATACAAGATTTTTTAAATATTAAATAATCATATAAATAATATTAAAAAGTTACATTTAAAAATTGAAAATAAAATAGTTAAAAAACAAAGTTTAACATATTAATCATATATTATAATTGTAATAGTAATAATTATTTTTAAAAAACTCCTATACTACAAAAATAGAGATTTGACTATATGTTCAAGGCCAAACATCAAATTTGACTATATAAATTATTAAGCTTAATATAAAAATTAAATAAATATTTCAGACCAATCAGGCTAATCCAGACAAAAACCCACAATGGCTCAAAGCCCAAACTATCCATTTTATTTGGGCCTTAAATCTACAGCCCAACCCTCAAGGGCTTTGACTAATTTTGTTTCTCAAATGATTAGAAAATTATTTTGACTAAGGAAAAAATAAAAAAATAAAATTGAGGGAAAGAAAATTTGATGAAAATAAAATTGTCTTAAACTTATAAATTAATTTATAAGTTTAGTCATATTTATTTTATTTGTTTCTCTTTATTGCACAAGGATTAAAATTTAAAATATGTAAAATTTTGATCATATGATTTCCTTTATATTTTAAATGGTGAAACCAACCATGAGAAAATAATTTTTCTTATTATTTTTTTTCCTTTATGGGTTCCAAATGGAGCATAACTATTTTACAAAATATTAGTAAAGTTTTTAACTCTCTTTTGGATACACATTCCAAAGAAGAGGGGAAATTTGGAAGAAAATAAAAAAAAAAAGTTTAAATTTAATAAATTAATTCTATATATTTATTAAAACATTTTATTTTTTCTTTCTATTATATAAGGACTAAGAAATTTAACAATATGTAAAATTTTGACCAATTTTGATTATATTTGATTTTTCTTTTATATTTTCCATAATAAAATCAAACACGAGAAAATCATTTTTCTTAGTATTTTTTTTTATTTCCTTAGTACTTTCCGGGTTCGAAACGGAGGCTCAAGGTCCAGGTTCTCTCATATAGTTTTTAACTGCTCTAAGTCCTAGGATGCCAACACATTTAAAAGAAGCTCTCTCTATAAATAGTTGTCATATCTGGGATTGGAGAAAAAGTTCTTGTATTATATTATATGCAATGAGTTTCTTGTAACTGTGTAACATATTTTAAAGGCTGCTAAGATTCAGCCAAATCAGTCGGATTAAAGACGAACGCACAATATGTATACGAAAAGCAATCATATTTCATAATTAGTAGTGAAATCAGGTTTATGAGTACATAAGATTCTGGGTTACCTTATTAGTTGGATATGATGGAAGCTCACACTATTGTTTCTTGGTGCATGGCCATGAAAAATCATCTGAGAAACCCTACTTCTTTCAGTCTGGTCCAGTAGGATTCCCACAATCCAGAATTTTCAGGGCAGCATAAGTTTGAAAATGACAAAAGATAATCATCTGCTTTTGTATGAGGAACCGAAACAGATCTCAAACAATATCAATATCAATATCAAATGGTTCAATCATGCGATTTGCCTGCATACTCAGAAAAAGAATGCAACTCTCAAAATGTCAAATATTTGAATCATCAAAATCAAGGATTGGTGTTTTATCAGCAAGGTATGATATAGTATAGCACGAGTTCTGTTTTAGTTCACTCACCAACATCCAAGCAATGTTACCAAATGAAACTGTGGCCACTTCCTAGTCATAGAAAATGTCATGAGTTGATGATATTAAAGTGGAGGTCTAAAGACTAAAGAGCCTTATCATAGCCAACAAGTCCTTTGTACTCTTGTCATGTTGATTCGTTCTAAATTCTTCACCCACATTAAACTAGATTCTCCATCCACAGCCAATCATCGTGCTCCTAAGATATTTCTATCTCTGTTCGTAGTATGCGCGGCGGCCGCTTTGGCCTACTACTGCTTTTTAAAATCGCTTTCAGAACGATTAAAACACAGAGAACACCATTTCTCGAGCTTATCCGAAACCTAAGTATATCTTCTTAATTGTAAGTCATTGATTTCTTCTCTGCTTTTTTTAACAAAGAATAAAAAATAAAAAAGTAATCAAATTTATCCTTTATGTTTTCCTTGTTATCCTTGTTTTTCTAAAGGTAAACAAACAGACCCTAAGATTTTGGGAACTTGACAATCTCAAATATCCTCTTGAACAAGCTACACTTCAGATGGTTAGTGCAGGCTTTTCTCAGACATGCGATTTATCTAAGGGCAAAACAACTTTATAGTCCCAAGTAAATATGGAAGTGCAGAAAATGTCTAATAGCGGAAGGGTAAATCTTGGCATCATTTCATAATGGATTATCTTTCTAATCTTTGAACTCCATGGAAAATCACCGAAATAAGCCCAAATAAAAAGGGAATGCAACACAGAATGTCCACAGAAAACAAAGAGGGAAAATGACCAAAAAAGAAAAAACAGACTTTTAGTAATGAAACAGTGATAAACTAGCAAAGATTTTCTTGTTTGATCTTCATTAGCAATCACGATTAATGAATAATCTAATCCTGGTGTTCAGCCCTAAAAGAAACTCTTGTTCTAGCAACAATCATTCCCTCCATGGAACGATTAAGTTACAAGATTGTAGAGTGAAAGAGAGCAAAAGCAAATTTTCAAAGACCAAATGTTCTAGATTTCTCTCAGTTTATGCAGCACGTACGTGGCGTCATGGTTAAAAATAACTCTCGGAGTTTTCATCGATCAATGTTCGGCGAACATACATATTTATAATCAAAGTTGTTAGAAAGAAACAGCGAAACAAAGCTAGAGCGCCCACCAGATCAAAGCAGGTGCCGAAAGCAAGAAAAGATTCTAAATCTGGACAGAACTAATCCCACGTAAGTAAACATAACTAAAAGTTCAAAACAATAGAAGGAAAAAGGAAGTGCAAATGCTATAGAGGTATCTGGTTAAGGTCCCAAAGATAAGAGATCCATGTATGTACTCTAGTGAAGGCAGAAGGCCAGGAGGATAATCAGTAACAAAAATTCAAGAGGACAAACTGAAACAGGGCAAACAGAAATTGCTCATTCCATTCATAAAAGTGTAACCCGAAAATAAAAAAAATAAAGAATATATGAACCAAGGAGACAAAAAGCAAAATCATTGACTTTGGACTACCCTTTTAAGAGAATGACAATTGATGATCAGCATGAGGATACAAGAATCCATGCCCCACAATATCTTCTTGTGGTCTCCTTGACTCTTCCAAGGCCAGTTTTTGCATAGTGATGTATGTATGTAGCAGTCTAATTACAGTTAGGAAACTGAAAGGAATTCTGTCCTCAACCCCCAGTCAATTCTAGTCCAATACTCATAGCATGATCTTTCGAAAACTTGATATCAAGTTCATTGTCACAACCGAAATAGGAGTAATGATTGGTGATACTCAAAAACTGATCACATGGTAATTATCTGTTATATTTTTATTTTTTTTTCTTTTCCTTTTGCTTGGTTTCGTTCCATGTGGTGCACCATATCTTATCCAACTTCTACTAGCCACATACATATTATCAACTTAAAGCCTTCTATATGTGGCTTCAGGATTACCTCTTAGAATCACACACACACAAACAAATGCTTATCATACATTAGGGTGTTGCAGTGTGTCCCAAGTCACAGTGGGTTTACTCAAAGAACTTCCTCAACATGAAATTAATCACAAAATCCTTTTCCCACACCAAGACCCAAGTTTTAACTCAATAAAGCCCAAAGTTTAACTACTTGGGTCGTTTCACAGATCTCATTTTCTAGAAATTCAGCTCCTTCTGGAGTCATGCCCTCCATTAAAGCTGTCAAAATGTTTACAAATCTAATTCCACTAATTGTACCCCCAAATGTTTGAAGATTCCCTTTAAAATATATCTTTTTGCTTTTATATGTCAAGGTGGGACCAGTGCCTAGGCATAATCATTGGAACTTTTTCCCCTCCCTAACAAAAGTTGAAGATTCTTATTTTTCTGTGGCAAATAATAAGTGTTCAATCTTGATGAAGACATATATATCTTGCTCTCTAGAGCAACCCATTGTGACATAAAGCAGTCCTTAAGCACAGTTATAATTATGGAATGATTAGAGTGCAATGTAACCCAACTTCTTCAACTTGTAAGAAAGGACCACTGGCAGAAGATGAATAGTCCTCACACGCATTTACAGAAGAATCCACAGATATTACGCCGCTCTAGGAGGAGATAGATTGATGATAAGGATTCTTAATATCATTGGGAAGGCGTATCTCAAGGCATCACTCTTTTCGTACAGATTCCTAGAAAGTTGCATAAGTAATTTTCAACCAATGATCACCGCCAGCCCCACTACATGCGATCGGAATCCCATGACCAGGACATGCACAACTTGACAATTGGAGCCACTTTCATTTACAATGTATCCAACCCTAATAAGTTTCACTACCAGTAAGAAAATTGCTCTCATCATTTCACAATGGGAATTCAAATTGTAAGGAAGAATATGTAGAATGACATGAAAATTTCTTGGGTCAACTTGTTTCACCATTTAATGATAAACTAGTGAAGGATTAGGGAACAGATTATTCCTACTACTAGAACATCAATAATTTTTTAAGATACTAAGATTTACATAATTCTTAATTTTTTTTTTCAGCTCCATAAGTTCCTAGTGGGTTAAAAAAGCAACATGTTAAACTTCTTTGGCAACTTACAAGGGACACAACAGCAATATCAATACTTCGAAGGCACAGTGTATACCCCATTTTTCAATTACGCAAACTTTCTGCTCCCTTCATTTTATTCCTTTTAACTCAAATTTGATAGTTGTTTCCATGGATTCTAGTAGTGAATAGACTAAAGCATAGCCTACTTGCATGATTTTACACAACATAGGCCTCTAGGTTGGGGCTACTAGAGTGTAGACAACTTGCAGCCCGGAAGCTATATATGGTAATGCTCAACCGACCTATGCAATCTGATAGTCACTTGGATTTCATTCCATACAGATATTTAGTTTCCTGGAACCTAATCAGGCAACATGTGGTGTTTATAAGCCTTGTGGGAATTAAGCAGAAAAAAATTCAACTTGCAAAATGTTAAAATGTAAATACCAATAGTAGTGTTCAATATATCATACCATTGAACCAAATTTGCATTAATATGAATAAATTTATCAAAGGAAAGGAGCCTCAGCAATCTGCATGTTTCAAATACAATAAACAATGCGATGATAGCATGTAGGAAGCTCTGATTTCGACTAAATAGCTTACTACTAATCAATAGGACTTCAAATGGTAGTATGCTACTAGACCACAGTATTGTACTGAGAATTCATTAAATAAGATAGCATTGTGTGGGCCCTAATTGAGAAGAAACAGAGAAAATGGACTCAGTTAAAACATAAGAAACACATTAATCTTTTCATATAATCTCAGTTTCAAACAAAAGCCAATAATGCCCTGGGATTAGCATGAGGAAAGAACTCTACTTTAGCAAAGTTACTCTTGCATTTGCCCAGTAAGAGATTCTTTCAAATTATTACATTTCGATCACCCATGAGTTACCTGATATAGTTAGGATACAATTGTAGATCACCATCATCGACAAATATAAGAATAAGACTGATATATGAGACAAATGAGCTCAAACAATTTGTTCACCTAAGAAAAGTAAAACTTCAAATCGCTTTTCTCCTAATAGAGGGATAACCAAAAATAGCATTAGTGAGCAATGAAATGTATCCTATAACGAGTTAAAAATAAAATAAAAGGTGGCTAGCCTTATGAACCAAGCGAGACCAGCATATCATAGTGAAGTAACAGCTAACAACAAAGCAAACAAATCATTTCTGGTTATCCTTGCTATATGTAGTGGTCTTTTATCTCCTATACCTCAATAGATTCTTTGAATGTGTTTGACAAAAGAAAGTATCAAATCCTTTCTAGTTATCACAAATGATTTAATTTGCTGCCAGTTAGTGCACCAAATTGCTTTTGCCCCATTTGCAAGACCTAGAACCATATTTCTGTAAAATATTATGATGATATGATTAATCATGTAGTGGGCCATGAATTCCACATCACATTTCTAATTTATTTATCAATCACAGAAACATGGTGTTGTTATCATTTATATTGATGTTCCATGATTGATAAGACACAAACAACAGAACAATGATAAGGAAGTGGCTGTAATATGATGGGCTAAGGCAAAAGGTTAGAATCCATAAAATCGGTTCTTCATTTCCTAAATAGCATTCAAGATTTATTAGAGGGCTCCCATTCAACTTTGAGGATATCAAACCTATGCAGTTCTCAGGGAAATATAAAATGGATTATAGAAACAAACCTAGAAAGTACATGTACAATCAGCTGAGTACAAAGTCATTCTTGAATAATGGGCGGAACAGAAATTTTAGTCTAAGCAATCATACACCAATCAACAAGAAAGCTAAGTATCTGCAAGCTCCCCATTTCTGAAAAATTCAGCACTCAGGTGGGGGGGTCCCAACTGCAAAGGTAACACGTGTGGACCTTCTTCTTCTGAGAAAAAAAACGCAGTATAATTATTGTACGGACCCATCCAGTCAGCCAGCTATAGAGTTCTTGGCAGCATGTTCAGGACAATGTACACATAAAAGATATCATGTAATGAAGATATCATAAAGGTTTCTTTAGCTAAAGGACTCCCGAAGGTGAAACAATGTGAACTGTGGCATGCATGTGAAAGTAACAAAGTTTTGGTACTATCACTGGATCTACTGTCGGTTATAAGTCTTAGCAACATTGTAAGACCATGTAAGGAAGAGAATAAAACACGTAGGAAACCCTTTTTTCAGATAGGCATCACCTCCTACTTCCATATCCTGGCCTTTTCTACCGCTTCAGTTTTTGTGAGGCCACATTGGCATTGTGAAACAGTTGGGATCCACCACTTCATCTCCCATGAAGTGCAATGAATTCTGCCTTCCTCTGATAAGCTGCAAAATCATCCACTGTCATTTTGATAAATGAATACATCCAGAGGCAAATTAAAATCAGTCAACCAAATCAATTCTTTATGATATTTATGAGTAACATGTCTCACTCATGAATGTGGTTTGTTTTTGTTATGCTATTCAACAGAACTTTGTTAAGGCATAGAGGGCAGAGTGTCTGCATTCCAGTGAGATATAACTTATTTGTTGTTTACTGGGAGGATTTACCTTTGAGTTTCCCTACTCCTTTTCCTTCATCCACTGATACTGGTTTCCTCAGGCTCAAATCCATACACCATTTGATAACTGGCGGAAGTGGGCATTTCCTAGAAACCTGATCACACAATTCACAACGTTTATCAAAACCTTGAAATTATTTTGAATTTATAATACCGTAACTTTCTACAACTTAGAATTCATTCCTTCACACCATGGCTGGATAAAGGAGAACCACTTTACAGGATATGCAGGTATTTATGCAAAGAGAGGTTAATCTAAATCTTCCCTCTTTTTTGTAAGAATAAAACTTTAACCAAAATGAAATAGAAAAAGAGAAAGAAAGAAGTAATTGGGAGATACGTTTGTCTACCTTGCACTTTGTCCTACTTATTGTGGTTGGCAATCAAAGAAATCATTACATTTTGGCAACCTTTAAAGCCATTAGCAACACTTCAGCTGTTTATTTTTATGAGTTTCATAAAGTGATGGTATGCATTGGATAATTTGCACATAGCATCCTGAATAGAGTAATTTTGCTCAACTCTTTCATCATTCCCAATATTCTTGACCTCAGTCAGCTCTTGCAAGCCCCCTTTTCAACTCACCAATATCTCACCCTTACGAGCCATACCTTATAAACCTCTAAAGTGTTCCCTCCCTAAACTTGCACCAATCCCAATTCTGTTCCAAGAAATGGCATCCAGCCCACACCCCTCCCGGCAGCTCCAGTCTTATCCTGGACTGCCAAACAAAGCCCAGCGAGGCGCCATGGGTATAGACAAACACACCTGACTGCTGGTATATCGTTGCCAGAGCAGTTATGGGAAAACCAGGATAGTTAGAAGAAAGGCCCATGAGATCCCTGTTGAGGATATCAAGAGCATCGATCTGACAGTCCCTTTCCTAAATATTAATAACTACTGGACAGCGGCTGTTCCAACCTGATGACTGTAAGAGTGTAGAATATTACACTGTAAACAAATTCTTCCAACTAGTCTCACAAACAAAGTCACACACATGATACACCTCTCTATCTGTAAATACTTTCATAAATGGTCTTAAATTATCACCACTACCATGTTTGCACACAACCCAATTCACAGTGTCCCTGAAACCATAAAACATTCAACATCAGCAACCAATCTCAACACCAAAGCTCATATCACAACAATAGTATGGCACAAGGGTATATAAACTGCAATGAACTGGATATTAATAATAAGGCAGCCATAGATGCCCATTTAGGAAACACTTAATTAATAAAAACACATTTTATTCCCGACAAAGCTCCATCTACAAAATCATCATATATCTCTAGCTCCTATATGGGCCCACTTTTGAATTGCACTTTTCACGTGGCTTTCCTGTAAATATTTTTCTGAATCTACATCCTACACTCCATTTTCCCTCCCTTTGGTCCTTCCTACGGCAAAATATCACAGAATTTTCATTCACAATTATTCAGCACTACGTACACAATTTTCTTAGCACAAAATAATATGATCTTTCTTAACAACTAACACTGAATTTTTCTTCGTCTTTTCTCTATTAATCTGATATGCAGGATGATGAATCTGAAGCTCCGCTGAGCAACAAATTCGGATAGCGGACCAGAAACGTGATCCCTGCCACCCTGCCCTAAGTTCCTGCTCTAAGATGCATTAGCAAGTCAATCTTATCATCTTGTATTTCATTTTTCATGTCGAATTCCAGTTTTCTTCTATAACTATCATCAGGAAAGATACATGATTTAACGTCATCAAGCCTTGAGAGTGTTGCTATTTGATAACTTCTATGAATAAATGATGGTATTATGGGAATACTATATCGCTTTCTCTTTCGTGAGCAATTCATTTGATAAAATCAAAATCGAAATACACGCTGAATCAACACAAGAATCAAAATTTCAGATTTGAATTAGGTTCGGAGACATCTGACCTTGCAATCGGCTCCAAACCCAACGGGAACTTGAAAACCGATCATAAGGAATGAGAAAAGGGGAAATATTTTTCCCCTTTGAAACAAAAATAATAAGTAAATAAAAGGCCTGTTGACGTGTAGGTACTTCTATCCGCCTCAGAAATTACAGCTGCCATACGTGGTAGTAGGAGCAACACATCATATCTACATGGAGATTTTTTTTTAATTAAAACGTGGACCAAACAAAATTCAAACTATAAATTAAATAAATAAACTAAATAAATGAACTCCATCCTTTGAGTGTATGTTTGGTTTAATTTGATAGCCTGATACTGGTTTGATTATAAATTCATTAGTTTATAAAATAGTTTACTAAGTAATTGATTAGCGTATATGTATAATATATATAGAAGAAAGACAAAAACAAATAAGATCTTAAGCCCAATTCGATTCCTATTTTAAAATTGTTCAAAATAATTCTCAAAAGATATAACACTATTTTCAAAGTGCTATCTCAGAATTGTTATTAGAAACCCTAGTACCAAGAATTTTCGTGAAAAACATAAATAATAACTGCTGAATTCGCTTGCAGGTTCTCAAAAAATTGCATCTCTGGATGACAAAACCATCAAGGCCAAGTAAACTATCTCGCTGAAGATGCTGGGACCTTAGCATAAATTTCTGTCGACTCAGATAATCGAAATTTTTACGAAGTTTCTGCGCTATTATGATTATAGCGAATAATTTTTTACGAAAATCTGTAGTTTAAAATTCATTAACTAAGCTTCATTTAAATAAATTAAGAATCAAAATAAATAAATCGCTTTCTGGTATAAAATTCGACATGATCGGTAGATTGACATGGTCCAATGTGAGCCATATATTCAAATTTAAAAAAAAGGATAAAAAGAAAAAAAAAGGGAAAAGCCAAAAGGAAGAAAATGAGAGATGAGAGACGGAGAAGGGCGTGAGAGGAATTTTTTTTTTCTAGAAAGAGAAGTCTTCTTAAGCTTCTCTCTAAGATTTAGGCAATTAGATCATATAGGTTTTGTCAAGCAGTGCCGTGAAAATCGGTCCACACATCGGTAGCTATATCGCCAGATTTAAATCTTGAGCCATCAAACTTCTTACACATGAAAGAATTTTTCTCGGTTTGGAGTTTGTAAACTTAAAAGTCATTTAATGACTTGGGGTTTTTTTAAAGGTCTGAGAGACTATAAATTTTATCCAAATTTTGACTAAATATAGAATTTTTAGTGAATGACTGCCTGCTAAATTTTCTGACTATTTTCGAACAACATGCATAATATCAAATTCAATATTTGAAATTTTAGAATGTCGGCAACTCAAACTAGGTTTAAGTTTGGTTTTAACTCCTGACTCCATGCCTTCTGCTCACGTTGCTTTCAGACGCGCACTGGTGACGAACTATGAAGGGACCAAGATGCCCATTTTACAGAGTCCTAGATTTATAATTTTGTGTGCATTGTTGAAAAAAATAATATGTTTGCATGTAAAATTAATGCGACACAGGTTTTAAGGTCGATGGCTGAAAACAAAATCATACGAATGAAAATTTTATAAATATAATTATTCGAAATTTATAAATGTTGAATGTAGCATGACATAACATGAAATGACATTATTGCATTTCATATACACGAGATCACATCAAAGGCCGTAGCTCAAAAGTGCCAGACGACATCGTTATTCACCATTCTGAATGAACGTATGAGCTTGGAAACGAACCACGTCTAAAATTGAGACCAAGGGCGTCGATAAACAATAATAAATATAAATTATGTGTGTTTGAGCGTAGCAAGATAGGGTGTATCCCCCCCCCCCTCCTAGTGTGAAAGACTCAAATTTATATGCGGTTAGACATGATCACCGACGGTGAAAACCCGTAAAAATGTCGGAAGGCGCACGACAATCCTGATGTGTCACCTCGAAAAAGATGTGGCCCATGAACAACACACGGGATTTGATAAATTAAAATTCGGCAATATTCACGGCAGCCACACGAAACACTAATGATCGGCTTAAGCACTTGGCGCTGTGAGGGAGCTTCTGGGTTTGCATCGTGAAAGCATGACATGAGTGAGTCTCATCTACAGACAGACAACATCCATTCCATAGGATTGCATTATTTATATAATATGATTACGTTACTGGGATAACATCAGATTTGCGCATTTAAAGTGAAAGAGCCTTTGTGGTAGAACTTTTCTATCGGCATCGCTTCACTGCTAGGGACCTCTCGCGCATACGGCGATATAGTGTCCTTCCACAAGCTCGATTTAAGTGAGCTGATTGGTGAAGGAGGCCGAAGGTGGCCTTGATATTTTTCAGAAAAGTAGTATTTTGCTATGTGCGCACTATAATTAAATTATTTAGGCCATTGGTTTCAAATAGTCGAGTATGTAATTATGGTAAGAGGACCGTGATCGAACTCTTACGGATTGTAATTAAGCATTTTATTTCCATATTTTAGATTTAAATATGAATGAATGAGTCATGGTAAAGGGATGTATATCAGATATGATGATGGACTCTATGTGGTAAATACTACTTCTCATCAAACCCCTGATGAGTTAAGGCGATTATTATACTGGTTATATTAGTCAGATAAAGGTGAGCTTATCCGAACAAAAGGAAACTCGCCGATTTTTACGAATATGATCCCACAGCTGACACAACAAGATTTATATCATCAACCAAATCAACAAGAATTCCACAGCTTGGACTGGATTGTCGGTGCATCCTGATTTAGGGTGTCACAGTTTTCATTGTACTATACCAGTATTTTCGTAATCTTACGTTTTATTTAAAGGGTATCATTGCAATATCATTTATTACAAATGTAAAAAATTATCACAATGAATAAATATTTCAACATGATATACTTATTAAATATCTATTTTATTAAATAATATATGTTTTATCCACTACTGTAAAATAGTAAAAATCTATTTAGGTTAAAATAAAAATAAAATATTTGTAGTTAGATTTTAATTAATAATAAAATTAAAAATTTTAATTACCATAATAAAACCTAAATTTTTTTATAATCTTTAATATTCATTAAATTCAAATTTTAACAAAAATTATGAAGATAAAAGATTTTTAATGTATTTTATAATCTCATTTATGTTATGTAAAATACATGAATGAATATTCATTATATTCAATGTAACCTACACATTCAGAATCTATACATTCGTAATCTAATAAGCATCAACTGACATTCAATGTACCTATTATGACACATTCGTAACTCCATCCCACATGAATGCCCATCTCCTATTCAATGTATAAGAGAAATGAAAGTGAAAATAAAATCGCTTCATCCGACTTTCTACCATCTTTTCGGTGCTTATTTACTTTCTCTTCTTAATCTCTATTATATTCTTGCAACGCATTATTTTATAACACGTTATCAGACGTAAGATCTACCAATCAGTGAATATTTCAGTGCGTGAGTATTTTTTTATTAATCAACTGGCATTTCATCTTCTTTCTATCAATTCTTCTTTTCTCTTTTCTTACTTGAAGCCAAATCTTTCCAACTCTAAAGTATCCTTCTCGTCTCAAGTGGCGCGATATTTGGCACCTTCTGAATAATTATGATTCATTTGTTTTGGTGCACTACAGTATTAAAGTCCAAATTCCACATCCTCAAGTGAGTGGAAATAATTATCTATCCCTGCGCCTGACATGAAATGTACCTCCATAAGTAAGATCTGCTAACGAATTACGTAAGACGGAAACCTCAAATGCAAAAAAGATAAAGCAAATGCAATCGATTTTTATTCTGTCATTATCTGTAACAGAATGTGACTAAGATGACATTTGTTCCGCCGGTGACCCTCAAACCTTGTGGAAGAGGTTGAATGATAGGTATGATCATACTAAGACTGTTATCCTTCCTTAAGCATAATATGAATGGCAAAATCTCAGACTATAAGATTTTAAATCAGTGTCTGACTATAACTCCGCTTTATTTGATATTGTTTCTCGGCTCGAAAGCGCGTGTATCAAACCTAATCGATGGAACCTGCGAGAAAACTTTCCACCTTCCATGCTCGGACATTGTATTGCAAACAAAGAATATCGGCAACGCCACCTTACATACATAATTATCGAATTTACGTGTTCTACCACCGGAGCAAACTAATGAATTGTCATCAAAATCATGATCTTAGACTTATCGTCAGCACGTTCAAGTACATGCAAACTCAGAAAATTATCGCCATTTTAAAGGCTGCAAGCGCAGCAAGAATATAACTTCGGCGTAAAAGAATAAAATTTAACCACCAGTGAAATCTAACTTCGCCCAATCATGACAGTTATAAGGCTTTCAAAGAAGCGTGACTAATGAGACACATCGTTGTGGCATGACTGGGCACTGGTCACGTACTTGTCATACGCCAAAGCACTTTGTTGATCTATACCATGCATCTTTAAAAAATACGGGCAAACGTGGTGAATCTCACGCCATTGAAATTAATCCTACTGCCATAACCACTGTTGAAGCCAATATCTCCGTCAGGGACTCTTGCTCCCGGCGCAAATGCATCCCCGATGTCTCGATTTTCAGACCTTTGATTACTTTGATGAAGCATCGGGATCGGGTGGATGACATCTTAGATTTCAATTTTATGATTATGAATAATTTTTATAGTTGTTTTCTTTTAAATGTATTACCTTTATTGTTCCTTAATATGGTTATGCAATGAAATGTTAAGAAATTTGATATAATATTTATTATTTGAAATTTTATTTGACCCTATAACTAATATGAAAATTTTATGATACTGACACCAAGTCATAACATAAATTTTAAATTCAAAAAACATCGAAAGAAGATGGTTTTGTTCATTGAGTAGTGCATCAATGACACCATTTCGTAGTAGGAGTACTTTTTCTCAGCATGACATTACGTAGTTGACATGTCCATACAACCGGTCCTATTCCGATGATGATAAGGTCGGAATGCCACAATTGTTTTGCCTAAAAGGTGTCATCCCGTATATTGAGAATGCATTTCTGGCAGATCAAAAAGGAATCTACTTAGCTTCAAAGATGTACGCCAGAATGGGTACCATGTTGAGACTATTTAAGGAAAGCAAAATAAAGAATATATTGGCATTAAATTTCATAAAGATCGGGCCTGAAGATAATCCATGAGAAGCTAGAAGCTTCTTCTATGGGTTTGTGGACAGTCATGATTAAGGCCAAGTGAAACCTACTCCACCATATCTTCGAGATTGGTAAAATCCTGATCAGCTTTGAATATGGTATAACGCTCTGGTCACCCTAATACTTACAATTATGCTTAGAATAATCTGAGAATACAAAAGGGCACCCTTTAAAGATACAAAGGTATTGTTGTCCAAAGATTATAATTGTGAAGCTTTTGCCCACAAGGAAAACTCATTATCAAACCTTCTATAACAAAGGTTGATCTTGAATCCCCTTTTATCTCTAAAGAATTCATGTGGCATTTTGTGACCAATACAACCACCAAGTGACCATTTTGATGGTTTCAGGGTACTAGTGACGATCCCGTAGATGATCCCATGTTTGTCTATTATCTATGCGCAATGTCACCTTTGCACGTTTACTTGCGCAGATTATAAGTTTCTAAAGTACACTCCTAATGGTCCAAATTAAAGGCATAAGGATGGATAATGTTTAACTTATGATCAAAGAGTTTTGATACATATTGTGCTTCACTGAATCGAGGTTATTAAATCTGACGATATGTTCATACCTTCAAAATGACACAATCCTCGACAGTTATATACAACCACGTCACCGCCAATGGCAGAACTGATCCCCAACTGATGCGATGCATGGGTCATGCAATGGCATGGCTGTCTTTAATAAGATTGCGCCACCAGTCTCCCACAATCTCCCTTCAAATGGTTCTGGTTATGCAATTGATGATTTACTTCACCTTGCCAGCAAGATAGTCACAGCTCAACAAAAGAACTAATGGGTCCCACGCTGCTTGGGTGATTTATGTCGGGGCTAATTCAACACCATCATTAGGGTTATTGCTCCTGGAATACCATCAGAATTTTTTATCAAAGACTTGGCATTGTCATTTAATGAGATCGTTTTTAATCGATTGGGACACCTAAATTGAAATGGTCGCTGGCAAAATCAGCCATGCTTTCTCTGAATGAGAAAAATTTATCTCAATTCACCAGAACTCCTGAAAGTGCGAAACAAACCCATAATCCATTTATGTGCAACCAATAGACTTCATGAATACGAATACGCTACTAAGGTAACGAAATCTCATTCAATTAATGTTCAAAATAGATAGCCGCTCACGAAGGACACACAACGGATGAAAATCCCCACGGGCCAAGCGTGGTAGACCAATAGATCAAAAGACACCGCCTTGAAAACATTTAACAGATTTGGGATCAAATAAAATCACTATTGATGATATTTTGCACTTCGCCAAGTTCATAAAATTCATGGATGATGATCAGAGCCACCCATATCAATGCCAAAGGCAAGGACGCCTGGCTGAGGAAACAATTAAGGCCGAATTAGCTTCTAGCTAAACGAGGTTTTTGACCCATAACTTCCATCCCCGATAATGTAAAACCCGCTGATATAAATGGTATTTAGAAACTAAATGAGAAAAACGAGGTCATGTATAAAGCTCTAATGCTGTCATGATCTTCTATATCTTTAATTACTTATGATGAGACATATTCACCTGCAGATGGATATGATTACATTTCTTCATTAGTCCGGTACCCAGTACCGGAAATGCCTTGTTGACATTACTGTGACTACATATCTATATGGCTCATTAGACAATAAACATTTATATGAAAATCTCTGCTGGATTCAAAATGCCCCATGCATGCACCCTACAACTATTCTCAATAAATTGCAAAGATCTTTGTATCGGGTTGAAGCAAACTTGGCCATGTGTATCAACTCATGAGTACCTAATTGGGAAAGGTACAAGAATGATCCCATCTCGTCCATGCGTGTTTATTAAGAAACTCAAAACCGGATTTGCTATCAGAAGGGGGTTTGCGTCGACGATATAAATTTAATTGGAACCCGTAAGAGTTAGCCAAAACCGCTGAGTATTTGAAAAAGGAACTGAAGTTAAAGATTTGGGTAAAACCAAACTTTGTCTTGGCCTGCAGCCAGTTACAAAGCAAAAATGGAATAATCGCCCATCAATCATCATACATCAAAGATTAATGTAAACGCCTAACATGGACAAGGCTCACCCATTGAGCACCCCTATGGTTGTAAGGTCTCTAGATCCCCAAAAGGATCGGGCCATTCTAGGAGATCCATGGAAGAGATATTTCTGGTCCTCAAGTACCATATCTCAACAGAATTGGGGCTTTGATACTCGCACAATGTGGCGAGACTTTGCACATCACATGGTAAGAAATTTATCGTATTGTGTTTTGAAATTAACCCTGAGATGACTGGAATGGAATTAAACATATTTTTCAAGTTATCTCCGAGAACCATAGATTCAAAATACATTATTCCGTAAGTGAATTCACTACCTCCCAGGTTTTAGTTGGATATTCTCGATGCCTGATAGATCCGATCCACATAAAGCTCGCTTCAACCTGGTTATTTATTTTGTTATATACCAATCACTACTTTTGATGTCACGGCTAATCGCTTAGTAAAGCCAGTTATCTCAATCACTCCAGATCAATGTTTTATATGAAGTCGGGAAGAGAGTGTGTTCGGGTTAAGATCCAATACAACACATATTTACACTTTACAAGAACACCTGCCATAAATTCTCCCACTATAATTTATAAGATAATACACTAGTTGTACTGAAGTTAGGTGATGATAGTATCAAAGATATAATCTGCACATCCTCCCACTAAATTTTTCTATACTATGAACTCCAAGAAAGCTTCCAGTTAAATCACATGATCTAATCCAAGGCAAATAATCTGCGTATCTTTTACTAAATCATTGCCAACGTCAATCTTTTGAGAAATTAGTATAACATTGGTATGCTAAGTAGTTCATAAGATTTAAGATTAATCAAATTTCAAATAGTTATTATATAGATCAAATCGAGGAGGAGATATTGTGAACTATGCATTGCCTCTTTTTCCCTTTTGTCGGTTTTGTCATTGGGTTTTCATTAAGGTTTTTAATGGCGATTAATGCATCCATAAAGGAGAGATCATAAATATTTATGCTGTACTCTTTTTTGTCGTTTTTTTTTTATGTGGGTTTTGTTTAAGGTTTTAATGGTATCTCGTTGATGCACGTTATGAATACAATGAATATTCAAGAGAGTGTTATGAAATACATGAATGAATATTCATTATATTCGAAAATATAACCTACACATTCGTAACATACGTTCGTAACCTATATACATCAATGTATATTCAATGTACCTATTATCTTTGTTAAGTAACCTACATTCTACGTATGAATGCTTATCTCCTATTCAATGTATATATAAGAGAATGAAAGTGAAAATAAAATTGCTCTCGACTTTCCTACCATGGTGCTTATCTACTTCTCTTCTTAATCTCTACATATTCTCTCTATTATATTCTTGCAACAATATTTTACAATAATTTAATAAATTAAGTTTTATAAAAATTATATATAATTATAAAAAGATAATTTATATAGTATATAATAAGATTAAAAGAAAAATCAAATGAAATCATTGTACCTTTCCATATAAATAAGGAGAGAATGATAAAATAGAAGTTGGATATATGCAAAAGAGAGTTTAAGAAAAAGCTATCATTTGTAGTTTTTTCCTATCAGATTCTAATTAGCTCAGATCAGTTATCAAGAACTGATTAAAATTAATGTTTATCAAGCGTCACATAAAAACTGATTGGTAATGAATAAACATCAGCTCATGATAAAGTACTAATAAACTTAACAAAGCAGGGCCTGAGTTCATAGGAGGTTTTATCGAACCATTAACATTAAGGTGACATTTGTTTTTTGAATTTTTTCTAAAACTTAAATAACTTTTAGCATTCATGTTTATTTTTTAACTTTTTAATGATTTATTACTAAATTTTTTTAAAAATATTTTGAATAGAAAAAGTCATTTTCCAAAATAAGAAAAACCGCTATTGCCTAATAAAGATGATAGCCAACAACACTCTCACTATCAATGCAAAATAATAATTTAATACCATTACTATTAAATTCTATTTAACATTGAGCTAAAAAAAGTTTTATTTATCATTACATAAAAAAAAAAAAAAACAAATACCATCTAAGATTAGTTGCATTGGGCGTAGTTGTTACGATTTTTGTAGATCACTTGAGGATGAAGCGACGCAATGTGAATGCAAAAAAGGCGATCCGGTGGCGGTGGGCGACCATCTCTCATTGATTAAGTCAGCAATATGGAGAGGAAGAAGAAGGAAGTTGAGACAGTTGGAATTGCATACCTTACTCCGTGCTGGATCTTTCCAATTTATAGGGCTCGGTTCCCAAATCTCCGTTCTTATTTTAGGAATAAGATCCGTTTTTCCTTATTAAGGATTATCCTTTTAAGGGATAAGATATGTTTTTTCTTATCAAAGATTATCCTTTAAGGGATAAGGTTTTCCTTATCAAATATTGTATGAAATAAAGGATTTAGAAATTAGGAAATTCAGGGATAAATATCTGCTTTGCGTATTTTCCCATAACGGTTGGGGGGACTTGGGATCCTAGACGGGTTGTAGGATTGCACCGTCTAATGGGTTCCCATGTGGTTTTAATATAGTGGGCTGCCTTGGGCCGCTTCATGAGGCGAATTAGGGCGTGGGCTACGGGGCGGCCCAGGACCTATTAATAGTGGTGCAGGTACAAGTCATGAGCTCACAATGCCCCCATTTTTTCCGCCATAAGGTTGGTGCTTCTTCAGTCGGGAAAAATATGGTGCTTTTAAACCTTAGTGTCGAAAGTTGAAAGGACTAGGAGAATTAATGCTTGCATTGAACGTGTGTTTGGATATCAAGTGCGTGTGAACCGCATGTTTCTCAATATCAGTCGGGTGCTCGAGATCAGCGAGAGGAGCGCGTGAGCTCCCTCTTATCAATGAAGAACTTGCAGGAGTCAGGCTCTAGCCCTTTTCCTTACATAGCACCCATCATACCCCGTTCGTTGTCAGGAGAGGTCATTAGGGTTGAAATTTTTGTTCTTGCTGATCTTTTGAAGTCAATCTCGGGTAGCTCTTTCCAAGCGGGGTCGGCAGAGCCTGTGAGATCGAAGGGCCTTAGTGAGCCGTTCGGCTTTGATCGGTCGCATTTAGGGAATAAGGCGCCTGACACATACAGTGGTGCAGAGAAAGAAGGCACGGGCTGATAGCCATTGTTGTATTTAAACATGTGCCAGCGGGCTAGGAGTCTAAATGATGGACTTTGGAAAGTGCCAGTAGGCTTAGAGCCCACTGATGCGGCCTTTTGAAAGTGCCAAGCTGACTTAGAGCCCGGAAGTCGGCATTAAGGGAAGTGTTAGGCGGCTTAGACCCGCAAGTCGACATTAAGGGAGTGCGGGCTTAGAGCGAGTTTGGTCTTTATGTACTGTAGGACCTCTGACCTTACCGGGATTTTTATAAACCATGCAGGCGTAAACCATCTTGGGCCGGATAGGGCATTGCGCCATCCAGGACTTTGGCTGAGCAGTTGGGCATCGACCATGCGGGCGAAACCAAAGGCGTTAATTACACTCCAGGACTTTATTAAGCAGTTGGCATCAGCCGTCTTGGCGAGATGAGCATTAGCTCCGTCTTACTTTAGGCCAGGCGACTAGGCATTTAGCGCGGTCGGACTTTACTGCTTGAGCGGTAGGCATTAACCCGTATTAGAATTTGGGCGAGGTCATTTAGTGCCATTCGGACTTTAATCCCGAGCGGTTTGACATTAGCCGCCAGGCGAGCGGGTCATGTAGTGCCCGTCGGACTTTAGTCTAAGCGGTTAGGCATTAACCATCTTGGGTCGGACGGGGCATTTCGTCATCGGACTTTTAATGCGAGCTAATTGGGCATTAACCATACTAGGCGAGCAGGTCATGTACCATCAGGACTTTGTGCGACGGTGAGCATTAACCATGCTAGAGCGGTGGGGCATTTGCACCATCGGACTTTGTCCCGACATTTGGGCATTAACCATCTTTGGTCGGACCCAGTCATGTAGCGCTTCGTCGGTTTAGGCCCAGAGCGGTGAGCATTAACCATCTTGGGCGGACGGGCGTTTGCGTCGTGCGGGCTGTAAAGTGGGGTTGTGCAAAGATCGATGGGAAATCTTTAAAGGCTTTATTGATAATACCTCTTACAGGTTCGACTTTCTCGATCTAAGTCGCAGAAGCTAGTCCATTCTCTTGTGGAGCGTTGACCGCGACTTTGCAACTCCTTCTTCTTTCTCTCCATGCCTTGAGGCTGATGGAGGAATTGATCTTCTGACGATTGGATTACTGGGTTGCATGACATTGCGCCTCGGGCCCGAATCGGATGTGGAGATGGGATCGTAGAGCTTGGGGACGAAGACTATTGGGCCCGACCATTGGAACCAAGCTCTTGTGTCGTCGGCAAAACTTTTTTTATTCCCGATTTCCCAGCGCGGCATGAGCGAGCAATGCGAATGTCTGCAGGGCGATGGCAGCGGTGGGCGCTGCCTCTCAGATGGTCGTCGGCAATGGAGAGGGAAGAAGAAGGAGGTTGAGACAGTTCGAGATTGCATCTGTACTCGGAAGTGAGGGATCTTTCCATTTATAGAGGCTCGATTCGAATCTCCGTTCTTATTTTAGGAATAAGATCCAGTTTTTTCCTTCAATAGGATTATCCTTTTAAGGGATAAGATCTGTTTTTCCTTATCAAAGATTATCCTTTTAAGGGATAAGATTTGTTTTTCCTTATCAAAGATTATCCTTCAAAATAAAGGATTTAGAAATTAGGTAATTCAGGGATAAATATACGCTTGCGTGTTTTTCACATAACAAATTCATGTGCGGGTGAGATGGCCGGTTGGAGGGACTCGGGATCCCAAACGGGTTGTAGGATTCTGCCAAGATCTGTGGGTTCCCAAGTGGTTTTAATATGAGTGGGAATTTGGCTGGGCGCTTCATGAGGCGGGTCGAGGCGGTGGGCTGCGGGCGTAGGGCCTATTAATAGTGGGCTGAGGCTAAAGCCATAGTACTCATGGTGCAACTTGAATTGTAAAAATAAATATAAATAAAATAAAATAAAATGACTTTATAAATTGACTTAGAAGAAGATGGTAACAAAAATTGATTTTGCGTTTTAATTTAATATAATTTTAAGGGTGAATTAAAAACATTAAAAGATTTGAGTTTTAGATCGAAATATTTTATTTGAAAAAAAATTATAAAATTAGTTTGGAAATCAAATTAATTTCTAAAATAGTGCGTAATATTGCTCATGAGCAATGATAATTGAAGTTGATAAATTGTCGAATTATTAATTTGAGAACATAATATTAAAATAATAAAATAGGGGAAGAAAATAGAGAAGTAAAATAAAATCTTCGAATATCATTGTCGAAATGATGTGATTAAAACTTTAAAATTAAATCACTGTTGTTTAAGATAATATGATTGAATAAAAAAATACGTAAGAATAATGACATTTATCGAATATCTTAATTTGGATATTAATTTAACTAAAAACTAAATTCGTCATGTTTTTCCACACTTAGTATTTATTTCGTTATTCGTCTAAAACTCAAAAAATTTAGGTAAAGGAAAATGATGTGGTCATACTTGACCGACAATGCATAGAGCTAGTGGAAAGGAAGATTGCATTACGTAAAGTTGTGGAAAGCAAGGTTGTATGGAAAGATGGAACCCAGTGCATGAGGACCCCTACTCCCTGCAGGTTCCAATGTTTTAAAATTTTATTTTATTTTAAAGCATCTCTTTTCAAATTACTTTAATAATAAATTCTATTCTTTCAATCATAGCGTGAATCCCAGGTTTCATTACGATTGTTTCTCAAAGATTAATTGATGATTGAAAGAGCAACTGATTGGTGGTGGAGTTTGACCATAGGCTTCAATAATGCAATTTGGTGGCTCTGGGCGTATGATCATCGTTACATTGTCGGTTTCATATCCTGATGCAAGTACTTCAAATATAGGTTCAACTCGAGTAACTTCATTGGGATAAATATTAAGTGAGTTTAGGGTTTTTGAATTGCGATCCGATTGATTTTTCTGGCAAGGGATATTTTTAGTAATTTTGATCTAAATCGTCGATTATATTTTTTTTCTTTTGTTTATGAATCAAGTGGTCATTCCATATAAATATATGTTTTATTTAATTTTATTTTCATATTTTTATCATCATTTTATCACGACGTGTTATTTGTGTTGGCTTGTTATGACGGATGTCTTTATCATCGTTTTATTAGGACGTGTTGTTTTGTGATTTTTAGTTGAGCACTATGATGGATATTAGTGTTTTGAGCCATTCACATGATAAAATATATTTGATTAAATAGATATATCAATTTAAAGTAGGGTTATTAATATGATATAAAACTTGAATATTTTGAATTTTAGTCATTATAAAATTTTTAAATATATAGGTTTTATGCCAAATCATTGTTTAGTGTAGTGCTTGCCGAATATTATGTAAATGTTCAATATTTTTAATGAATTTGATTAAGTGCCCGATAGGATATATTCTTAGTTTGAATCGATTAAAACTGGCACAACAAAAAAAAATTACATTGGAAATCTCGAATATAAAAAAATAAATTGTAATACAAGCCTTCTCAAAATATTTTTTCATATTATTAATAATTACTCAAGATATTTTACCAAAAAAAGATAGTTAAAACTGCTCTGAATTTATTTAAGCCAATAACACGTGTTCAAAAAGAAATCTTCAAAAATGTTAACCAAATCCCCGAGAACCTCATAATGGATCCATATAAAGACAGGTTGAAGAGTATGGTTTCAGAACCACCAGTCATATGGCATGCAAAAAGGAGTTTTTTTTTTTTAAATAATAAATTTTAAAATAATATGGAGTTTCATAGAGTTTACCACCTAAGCGCCAACATAGCAACAAATTCGTCTTTTAAATAGATGAGATCAAAATTTGTACCAAACTCGTTTTTTTAATAAACGGGTTCTAAATTTGCATTAAGTTTGTGCTTTTAAGCCAGAATGAGTTTATATTCTGATAGGCAACGTTTTTTAATGGCTTGAGTTCTTAATTTATCATGATACCGTATTTTTAGCAGACGAGTTATTAATTGGACGTGCTCATCTTTCTAATGTATGAGTACTATATTTACATTGATGTCCTAAATTTGAATTAAACTCGTCTTTTTAACATACGAGTTATGAATTGTACTAAACGTATTCACCACAAACGTGATCTAAATGGATTTCATATCATCACAAATTATGGTAATTTAATCAATAGTTTTGAAATCATATTTTTTAATCAATGTTTTTAAATTTGATGTATTCACCACTTTGCCCCCATCATAAATACTGCCGTCAGCACCCCTCTCTCGTGGATGTTTTTAATACATAAAATTTCAAGTAATACCAGGTTGAGGAGTATTGATGAAATTGCAAAGTTTTACCTAAGCGTAACATAGCTGACAAATTTGTCTTTTAAACAAGCGAGTTGGAATGAAATGCGTCTTTATTAGACCGGGTTCTAAATTTGCATTTGAACTTCATTTTAATGAAGCGAATTATATTCTGGTATTAACATCTTTTCGACCTCTGAGTTCTATATTAACAACGACATGCTTCTAAATTGCAGGAAGCGTGCTCAACATACGAGTTCTATATTTCTTGGTGACTTTATCTTTGAAGCGAGTTTTGATTTGCATTCTTCAGTCTATTTAGGAGGCGAGTAATGTATTCTGCCATTTCGTGTGACACCTCAATCAGGAGGTCCAGTTGGCCGATCAGCCGTGGAATTCTATGGATTTGGTGACCCGATACCTGCTTGTTGTGTCCATTTATCGGGTACCATATTTTCACAAATCGAGCCAGGAATCTCATTTGTTCGAGGGCTCTACCCGACATACAACTTTGTATATGATCATAATCATAACCCAGTGAGGTCTCGCGAAGTAGTATTGACATGCGTGAGAGTGTATGTCCATATCCCCAATATACATCCCTTCTTAGGACTCCAAGTGATTCCACATTTAATTCTAAAATATAAATAAAACATAGTACAGTCTGTAAGATCGATCTAAGCCTCTTTACCATGCTTATACCGGAGCTATTTAGACAATAGTCCCAAGAATTTAGTTACTATTCTTTTATACAAAATACTTTGTGCAAAAGTATTAATCAAAGGCCACACATCGGCCTCCTTCATAATCATGGGTCTTGTTGGCTTGTCTCATACCCTGTACTGAAAGGAGTCCACATGACGGGAGTGAGACAATACGAAATGAAAAATTCTCTAAAATTCTCACTTTAATCTCTTTTTCTGTAACAACATAAACGTTCAATCACATATGGAATATTATGTGTCATGCGCCAGAGATAGGGCTCCTCCATGCTGACTGAGTCTGTGGAAACCTCGCGCCTGCGTCTCTGGTGGCAGCAAGTGCAGTGTTTCGCGATGACCCATGTGAACAACTCTCAAATATTCATGAATTTTTTATCAAATCTCGTGTTTGTTTATATAGGCCACGTTTTTTTGGGGTCACCTTTGTAGGATTTTTCGCGCACGCTTTAGGCATTTTACGAGAACTTTCCTTGTGGTGATCATGTCTAACCGCATATAAATTTGGGTCTTTCACCTGTGAGTGAGGATCCTACCCCGTCTTGCTACACCAAGGCACACGTAATTTATATTTATTATTGTTTTTGCTACTTTGACAAGTCTTGATTTTGGGCGTGATCAGGTACACGAGGCTCACTTTCTGCATTGTAAAGAATGGTGAATCATGATCTGTAATCGCCCACCTTTCGACTCGGCAGCGATGTGACCGTGCATATGAAATGCAATCATGTCATTTCATGCCATGTCATGCTACATGCAACATTTATAAATTTCGGATAATTATATTTCCTACATATAATTTCCATTCATTCTGATTTATACATTGTACGTCGCCATGACACGTAATGCTTGTGATTTTCGCACCCAGCGATAACGTATTTATTTTTTTTCTAGAAATAAAACACAAAATGACCCAAATCTCTGACCCACATAAACAAGACACCTCTCGGTCCCTTCATGGCCATGAACTATTTTTTTTCCATTAATCAACAAATTACTGTGATACCGAAAAACTCAACAAAACCCGAAGACATCAGTCTCGGGATTAAAACCAAACCTTAACCCGGTCAGATTTGCCGAATAGTCGAAATTTATCATATTAGGTCCCGAAATCTTGGACTATATCCTTGTCTTGATTAAGGCCCCCAAAGAACTTATGCCATTAAATGACCTTTAAGTTAGAAAATAATCAAAGTAAGAAAATTCCCTACCTCTTGAGTTTTGACGAAAACCTTAGATTTTGGTATCCACGCGTAACCCTCGTTGCGTAGATCGACTTTACCTCTTGCTTCGACGAAAACCCATGCCCTGATTTCCGTAGATCTTAGAGATAAACGAAAAACCTTTTTCTCTCTCTCTCATGTTCGTTTCCTCCCCTATTCTTTCCTTCCTCCATGTTTCTTTATTTTCTCTGTCTTATCCACCGAACACCTTTCTTTGTTCTCCATCTTTTTTTCTTTTTGTTTTTCTTTTTCTCATTTTTACTCTTCTTTCATTTCTCCTTTCACTTATCTTTCTCTCTTTTTGATTGTCATTCACCGGTGGTCAGTGGAAGCTTCCTCCCACTTTCCCTCCTTCTCCACGTGTCTTGTTTGGTGCCTTATTTTCATGAATTTGTTCTTTTTCATAATTTCCTCATTTGACACTTGGCTCCATGTTAGACCATTTATATAAGTGCACCCGTGGCTCTTTCCATGTTACTCCCCTAAGTGCCATGTGTCATCATGATCGTGTATGTAATCGTATTTTAGATACCTCGAGAAGCGTGAAAATCCGTGTCTGAATCGAAGTAGTCGGTAGGTAACTAAGACTAGGTGAGACAGATTCATGATACGTTTTGTCATCTGAGATTAGAAAATTTTCGGTTTCAACGAAATTACCGTTTATCATTTCGAAGAAAAAAATTGAATTTTCGCAGATTTTATATTCTTTCCTTACTTGAATTTCGTCCCCAAAATTCACACACACTTGCACACACAAACACATGAATATGCAATAATTTATTCTAGTGCTCAATATTAGATTAGACAACGCACCTTCATCCTCAAATAGAAAAGGATAGGTGGCTCGCATCGTGTCCTCGAGTTCTCGGTGCCTCCCTCCGAAATAAAGCCGGTGTTGCCCTGACACACTTTCACTAATCGCCGCGATCTTCACGTCATAAAACTGATCTCGGTTATCCATGAGGCGCACGGTCCTCTCGATGCGTCCCCATCCGTATCAATATCCTCCCAATCCCACTACATGAGATGGATCTGGAGTATACTTCCGGAGCATGAAGAAGTGGAACACCTCATGGACGCCTGATAAACTCGGTGGTAGCGCCAACAGATATGCAACTGTACCCACCCTCTCAAGTATTTCGAAGGGCCTGATATACCTCGACGTTATCTTCCCTCGCTTGTCGAATATGACCACTCCTCTCTTAAGCATCACCTTCAATAATATGTGATCACCCACCTTAAACTCTAGAGGTCGTTACCATAGCTCTTATGTCGGCTCTGGCGTAAGAAAGGCAACCGTATCAAACCCGCATACCAGGTATGCCACAGTATATCCGGACCAGTGATGGAACACTCTCCCACCTCTATCCAACAAATTGAGGATTGACATGGCCTCCCGTATAAAGCCTCATAGGGTGCCATTTGTATACTCGCCTGATAACTATTGTTGTAGGCGAATTCCACTAAGGGTAAGTGCTCCTCCCCAACTAAGCAAGGTCCAAGGGCATGCTGTAACATGTCTTCTAAAACCTATATGGTTCTCTCAGTGTTATGTTTGGATGAAATCTGGCGCTCTGTTGTTGTGTTCCCGTAGCCTTTTGGAAACTCTTCCAAAAAGTGTGTTTATGGCTTTGGATCTCTGCAATTTAGAGTGCGATGGCGGCACTCCATGTAACGGGGACAAATCTTTCTGTGTACAGCGAAGCGGAATTCGCCAGTGTGAAGGTCATCCGCGCCGTTAGAAAATGTCGAAGCTTGATGAGCTGTCGCATCATCCATACCGCGTCATGCCTCGTGGTGTCGTGGCGAGTGGGTCACAAAATCCATCGTGACGTGCTCCCACTTCCATTCAGCTACGTCCAATGGTTGGAGTAGCCCTGCTGGCTTCTGATGCTCAACCTTAACTTTCTTCGACACGTGAGGCGTAAATCCGAGCAAGTCTTGGCGTGTCTCTTCATCCCACTCTGATAATGCGACAGCGAAGATCACGGTACATCTTCGTGCCACCTGGATGCACAGCAAATCGAGAGCGGTGGAACTCTCGGAGGATCTCCTCTCTAAGATCGGTCAGCTGGGGAACCACATCCCGTCCCCTATATCGAAGACTACCATCTAGGTGGATGGCCCAGCCTTACGTCGCCCCTTACTATTGTTCGGTCACTGATGGAGCGATATCTTTGCGTCGGCCGGGAGACTCAATCACCTTTCGGTAGGAAAGGCGTAGCCACTAAACTCCCCAAAATACCTTAAGCTGTCGGTGTGCTGCGGCTAAGCGTCCCACGGAGTCTAGAGCATCTGCCTCTCGAGAGAAGCTTCTTGGCAGTACTCCCCATGACTTAAGTAGCGCATCGGCCCACTACATTTTGCCTTACGGGATGGTAATGCAAAGTAGAAATCCTCAATCTCGGTCTCCATCCATGGAATTGTCTCATGTTGAGGTCCCGTTATTGTGAAAATATCGCGAGACTCTTGTGCTATGAAAATACTTCCAAGCGCTCACCATACAAATGAGTATGATCAAATCTTTAAGGCAAAGACAATGGCCGCGACTCGAGTCATGTGTAGGGCAATTACGCTCATGATTCTTTAGTATGCGGAACCATAAGCCACAACCCTCGGTGCATCAAGACACATCCCGATGCGTCACTAGTGGCATCCGCGATTGCAGTGTGCCTCTATCCACGTTAGGGACTATCATAATAGGAGCTGTAGTAAGCCTCCTTTTTAATTCTTAGAATGCCTTATCACACAAGTCATCCCACTCAACTTGACCCCCCTTCCTAGTCAATCTAGTAATAAGTGCTGCTAGTCGGGAGAAATCCTCAATGAACCTTCTCATACACAGCACAAATTCAGAAGCTGGTATCTCGAAGAATGACTTGGCCTCTCTGACTCTGCTTGACCTCTGCCTTATCGATTCTCTTGGCACAGGCAGCCCAGGCGTCCCGAACGACGTGTCCTAAAAATTTCACCTCAGTAAGCTAAAACTTGCACTTACTGAACTTGGCAAACAACTGATAGTCCCTGAGTGCCTGGAGAACAATCCGTAAATAATCCTCATGTTCCTCCTCAAACTAGGAATATATATCAAAATTTAAATCAAACAAATACACGGCAAACTAATCTAAGTGAAATTTAGAATACCTGTGCATAAGATTGATGAATGTCGTTGGGCGATGATCGATATGAAAGGCATCCTTTGTGAGGCACAAAATGCCATACCGTCTGGAAGCGTGTAGGGATGTCTGTCTCTGACTCTCAGCGGTGATAGCTAGGTGCGAAGGTCTATATTGGAGTAGACTCGCGCTCCTTTCAGCTAATCAAACAAATCATCAATCCTCGGTAATGGATACCGATTCTTGACCGTAACCTTGTTCAACTGTCTATAATCAATGCACAGTAGAAGGGTCTTGTCCATCTTCTTAGCAAACAAAATCGAAGCGCCCCCTGGTGAAGTGCTCGGTCTAATAAAGCCCTTGTCCAATAATTCTTGCAGTTGGACCTTGAGTTCTATGCTTTCAGCTTGGTGCCAAATCTATAAGTCATGAAATGGCGTGTACTAGGTGTAACTCAATAACAAAGTACACATCCTATGCGGAGGTAGTCGAGTAGCTCGGTAGGAAAAACATCCTTATACTCCTGAGCCACCGGTAGACTCGAATCTATCTTCTCGTCCTCCGAGGTTAAGGCTTACTAGCGACCCATTATTTATCCCATCACAGGTGTACGCGATGCAGGTAAAACATCATGCTTAACTTCCCTCGAAGCGTAACCTGTGCCGTCACAGTGTGTGGCGGTAGCCCACTGATCCTGTCCAATGATGACTCGATGTCTTGTCAGCCAATCCATGCGAATGACATCAAAATCCGATGTTCATCACGAAGGTCCACCGTGGCGAGATACGGGATACCTGCTTCGCCCGATCACGGCGTGTTGATCTACGATCAGATTCACATGAGAGAATTCACATATTTGCTTTTCGAGTTTTGATCTCTAAGCCCCGAGCTTTACACATTATGCAACTATAAGCATGAATATGATGCATCAAATTTAAACAACACTCTTGTGAGGAAGGCATACCACGTATATCGGTGATCTGCAAGCTCGGTGCGGTACTCTGACGTAGACATGCCCACTGAGGTCCTTTGAATCACGGGGCTGAATGCTGACCCGATGCCTGGCCCATATGGCTCATCACGAAATAGTAGGTGCTTGTCGCGACACACCTTGGGGTGACATGCGAGTTCCCTTGGCCCATCTTTGAGATGAGAGGAACAAAGCGCGATCGCGCATGTCCCATTGTTGATTGGAACTATGATGTCCCATAATTCGGGATCCGCAGAAGCGATCACGCTTCATATCGGTGATACTTGTTGAAGCGCCATCGCCGGTCGTGACCCAAGCCACTGATGCAGCCTTGGCCGCGATGGTCGCCGTCGCGAAATCCTCGGGAGAAAGAAGTCTTTGCTTCTTTCAGTAGAAGAAAATTTGAATCTCCTTTCTCTTGCCACTAACTTTGTATCCGGATGCTCCCGCTGCATCTTCTACTTCTGCTGTGGCCAGGTTGTCCGACCGCCAGTCCCTACACTCCATGTATCTTCGGAGGATGATGTGCACAGAAACCCACAGAGGTTACTCATCCCTCCACTGGCCCACCCCGTTGCACTAGTCGGGTGCAATGGTAGCGACCACCCGGCGGTCGCACGCACAATGATGGCAAGCTGCGGCACATAGCCTTTATAAGGAAGCATTGGGTTAAACACGGGTGGTGGTTATTCTTTCCATGGACAACCTCTCGCCCTCTTCCTCGATTTTCCATCTACTTAGAGTGAATAGCGGAGCCCGAGATTTCTTTTCTTGTCCACAACTAGTGGTAGTGTATGTGCCCTTTACTAATAGACCTCCACATCTCGAACTATCTCATTCATTTTGTTCTTCGAACCCCTAAGGTTATGTTTTCTAATCCTAATGTTCATCTTTTCCTATATACATTCTTCCATGTGTATCATTCACGCAATTTATACACACAATCACACAATCACACAATAATGCAGCATGTTAAGCACAAAACATGCAACACACATCAATGCATGATCTAGACTCATGCCCATCAGCCCTCGTTAGTATACCTAGCTCGTACAAGCTATGGCGCCACTAAATCAGGGTCCCATTGACAACCCTTCAGCCGTGAATTCCATATGGTTGGGTGACGAATATTTTCTTGCTATGTCATTCATCAGGTTATATTTTCACAAAAGGCATAGCCTCCTTTGTTCAAGGAGCTCTACCCAACATACAACTTGTATAAAAGTATAATCATAACCCATCCAGGGTCTTAACAGAAGTAGTATTGACCACACAAGATCCATCTGTCCATATCCCTAATATACATCCCTTTACCTGGATCCATTTATTCACATTTAATTCTAAAATATGAAAATAAAACACTTAATTACAGTCAAGTAGAAGTCAAGTGAGCCTCTTCCATAATTACATGCAGACTATTTAAATAATAGTCCCAAAAGAATTTAGTTACTATTCTTTTATACAAAATACTTTGAACAAAGGTAATATCAAGGTCACACACATTGGCTTCCTTCATAATTACGGCCTCGTCGGAGCCTTGGAGTCTCCACAACTACACCCCATGTACACGAAAGGGTCCCATGACAGGGTGGCTTGATACTTGATAGAAAAATTCTCCTACGAGGCTACTCCCCACCTAAATGCACATGCAATGACAACCGTAAGAAAATGTCAGTCACATTCCATATAAATAATGCAACCTATATGGAATATTCGTGTCATGCATAGATGAGACTCCTCATGCCTAGTACTTTCGAGTCTGAAGCCAAATTTCTGCCAGCTGTGTCTGCAGAGTGTGGCAGGTCGTTGGTGTTTCATCGATGACTTAAACTATTGGACAATGCTCGATATTCATGAATTTTTTATCAAATCGAGTGTGTTCATAGGCTTACGTCTTTTAAGAGTTACATCGTAGAATCGTCCAGGCCAACGGAGACATTTTGTGGGCTTTCACCGTTGGTGATCATGTCTAACCGCTGGTGATCATGCCTAATCGCATATAAATTT